>LVTN01001548.1:1869-68601 GCA_001649415.1 Musa itinerans
GTTATCTTTTTTAAAATTGGCTCTATGTATGTTATAAGTAGTGCTTTTTGTAAAGTCTAGAAATCTAAGTTTCTTAGAGAACATATTCTTATATCTGCAAGCGATGAGGATAGCAGCACTTTCTTGTAGACCAATTTAACTGGCATCAACAATGATTTACCTGCGAAACATTGCTTTTGTTAGCAGTCTTTTGGAGACAATATTTAAGCATAGGCGATCGTATGCCAAGATCTAGAGGATGCACTTACAAGATCCTACTTAGGGTACTGTAAGCCACATAATTTTGAAGACTAAGAGCAATGATTTACTCAAGGATACTTAAACCTTTGTGTGAAGATCTGTCTCAGTAGATGACTCTTTTTCGAGTTCCATATTTGCAGGCAACAATTGTTGTGATGACGGAGACAAGTTCACATGACCTCTTTCGAGTCATATCAGTGGTGCCTTCAATTTTGGTCTATGTTGGCCGAGGGTATTGCCAACTGATATTGTGGCATGCTGTGAAGGCATTGGTGCAGCTAAATGCCATGAAATGACACTTCTTGCCTGCTGCTATAATCTTGCCGTGAACCCTTTATGTTTTTCTTATAATGTATTTAACCATTTTGTCCTTGTGTTGTATCATTCGTTTAATTTGCTGCTTCTCATCCCTTTGATAGATTAACTCTTCTTTGTTTCCTTCCTGTGATGGTTCTCATTTCAATTTTCAGTTGGGAGTTTGAAAATTTTTAACAAATACAACCCTTCCTCCTCTCCATCCAAAAAATAGTGATCTATCATCAGATAGGCACCACTTAATGATGTTCATGCTAAATGTAATAGTTAACCTGAGGATAAATGCATAAAGGGAAAGGTTCCAAACAAAAGGAAAAAGGATTTCACTTATATTAGATGTGCTGATAGATTTATCTCCTAAGCTATTATATTGGTATAATACATTGCTGTTATAGTGTTATTTCATTGAGAAATCTAGATACTTTGAATTTAGTTTGTCACATAAAGCTTTACATTTTTATTTGTTATTTTACCAATTGACCTTCTGGAACAGAAGAATTCATTTTAAATTTCAGATTTCTACATTTTTAGGATGCCTGCAGAGATGCAGCTGCTCATTGTAAGGAAAAGGAGAAGAACATATCTAAGGTAGCTCTACAGTACAGCTTGATGAATAAAGAAATTGCTACCATACTGGTTGGTATGAACTCTCCTAAGCAGGTATTGAATTCATTTTGTTCTAGCAATATTAATTATTAGTAGCCATGCTTTCCAAATCTCTGTAGGTGCTAATCACCTTCATATTGCCAGTTCTTCTGAATGTGCTTTTAAGACTATACGAAATGCATTGTTAACCTAATACCAATTACAAGAACCAAACTAAATATTGATTACAAGAACCAAAATACTATTTGTGAATGAATAAAATTGGATCAGATGTTTGCTTTTGGTTATAGAAGATTTGGATCTTATGAGAAATAATATTTTAGCAATTTAAGAAAACAAGACAAAAAAGTCTTAGACTGACAAGCATATGTAACTTAAGCCCCACATAATCTGACTTTTTTGAAATCCATTCACGGAGACAACTTCATGTTTCTATTGTGCAAGCAAAGGAGGTGCTTCATTCATGGGCGTATATTCGTGGCACAAAGAGTATAAGAAAGTAAGACTTGTGCCTTGAGATCTCTATGAGCTACCCTAACCTGAGCATTCTGTATCATAATGCTAAGTTGGTGTAAACTAATTGATTGTATGTATGTGCAAGATCAACTGCCAACTCCTGGACAGATTAGCTCAATGAATGTGACCAAATTCACACTCCTATCTTCTTGATCATGGTATAAATTGGTCGATGACTTGTTATCTCTAAAGTTACAATGAGCGCAGATCAAGTAATCTGCCTTTCTTAGTTCAGAATTCCAGAGATAGGGTACTTCGATCAAGGCATAACGATCCCGTGCCAATACATTTTTACATGGTTCATTCATGTCAACATCTATTTGAATAAACTATGTGAATAAATACTAAAAAATAATGTGGATGCTACAATCCAAGAATACACACCTGCAAAGGTCCAATAAGTAGATATATGAGATTGCAAGCAAACTTGGATTTCAAGATATGCCAAGAGTCTGACAACAAGGATATTAGCTAAAAGATATTATTTATCTTGCAGGTTGAGGAAAATGTTACTGCTGCACTTGGATTATCAAGTCTGGGAATCGATCAGGAGCTTTTACATGAGGTCGAAACTATCTTAGAGCCTGTCAAAAATCAGACATGGCCAAGTGGCATCCAACGATAGATGCGGTTTTTTTCTGCATGTAGCATGATGCTGGCTCAGTGGGCTTTTGCTTTTGCAAGTGCGGATTAAATAGAAAAGAGAAAAATGTTAGCTAATAGTGCTCATAATGAAGTATCGATTAGGAATAAAATTGATTTAATTTGACTGAATCGACAAGTTGACTTGCTGCTAGCTTGTGAAAGCAATTTCACTCTCATGGTAAGTAGTGGGCTGAAGATCTTGTAAGACTTGTATTTGTCTGGCGACAAGAAATGGAGAGCTTTATTGATAAATCCACAATGTTGGCTTAATGGAGATTAAATGAATTGTTATAGCTACACATTCACAAGCAGGTGTGCCATCTTATTATCATGGGAGTTGCCACATGGATGCAGTCATTGCGTACTTGAATTGTTTGCATGGTCTTTGATTCAAGCAGAATCGCCTACCGTGATCAGGCGTCACCAAAGCATACAGCAATGTATGTCGGTGATCGGAGAGCCAGGATAGGATTAGGATGAGGTTGTTTTGCTAGGGTTTGGAATGGATGACTTCGATCTTCGCTATTTTCGATGGCAACTCAGGAAGTAAGCATTGAGTCAAGCAAACATGAGATTTGATTCCTAGAGGGAATTGTCGTCGTGTCAACGAAGAGGAGGATAAAAAATATAAATTAATCGAATCTTATCTATATCTATATCTAGCCTTGATCGTTGTTATGAGATTTATTATTATTTTTATATATTATGATTTTAAGAGTTATTTCAAAAATTAATAAGCTTTAGACTTGTTTCAAATACAGGAGCAAATGAGGGGGTGATGGAGGAGAAGATGAGACGTTTAGTGTAGTCACTACAATCGAACTATGATGTTGCAACATATGAGGAAGAGGGTCGAAGATGATGTTGCAACATTTAGAAAGGTACGCCCATCTAAAGTTGCTCTCTATCAGTTCTTTTGCTTAGTTCACAAGGGAGTTTGAGCTTCACTTCCTTAAGAACGTGCGCCCGAGGCCACCAACGACAACGCTTCTTAGACTTAGGCAAGGAGAGGAGGAAACACTTTCAGGTTTTGTTACTTGATTCACTAACAAAATCTGAGACAAAAGATGCTCATTCATCGCTCATAATATAGGCTTTCATGATGGAACCCAAACCCTCTCGTCTCTTTTGGTTGTCGGTAGAGAGGCCATCGGTGACATTACCAGAGGTACTCTAGAGGGCCAATTAATGCATTATCATCGAGGCAATTGACTCGGGTAATCATGAGGAACATGCAAAAGGTCGAGACAAGACATGCCTTGGATACATTTTGTCTTGTGCCTCTATCGTGATAGATTTTGGAGTTTCCTGACTCACACATCTCGACACATTTTGCCTTATGTCTCTACTATGACATGTTTCTCTTCACACGAGTTAGATTTTTCGAACTCACGCACATCAGACACATTCTGCCTCGTGACTCCATATGGCAGATTTCTCTTCACACAATTAGAGTTTTTCTAACTCATGCGCCTCGAGCATATTTTAGCCTTATGCCTCTATCGTGACAAATTTCTCTTTACGTAGGTTGGGTTTCATTACTTACGCGCCTCGGCACATTTTGCATTATGCCTTCACTGTGACATATTTCTCTTCATATGAGTCAGATTTTCCTAACTCATGAGCCTTGGGCACATTTTGTCTTGTGCCTTCGTCGTGGCAGATTTTTATTCACACAAGTCAAGTTTACTCGACACATGCACCTCGGTCACATTTTACCTTTGTGCCTCCGTTGTGATATATTTCTCTTCACGCGGGTTAGGTTTTCTCGACTCACGCACCTTAGGCACATTTCGCTTTATGCCTTCGCAATGGTAGATTTCTCCTCACACTGGTCGAGTTTTCTCAACTCACGCATCTCGGGCACATTTTGCCTTGTGCCTTCGTCGTGATGGGTTTCTCATCAAGCGGGTTGGGTTTTTTTGACTCATACAACCGGGGCACATTTTGCCTTGTGCCTCTACCATAGTGGATTTCTCTTCATGCGGGTCAGGTCTTCCCGACTCACATGCCTCAAGCACATTTTGTTTTGTGCCTCTACTGTGGCTGATTTCTCTTCATAAGAGTCAGATTTTTCTAACTCATGTGCCTAAGGCACATTTTCCCTTAGGCTTCTATCGTAGCAGATTTCTCTTCACGCAAGTCGAGTTTCTCGACTCATGCACCTTGGACACATTTTAGCCTCGTGTCTCTATCGTGGTAGATTTTTCTTCACCTAGGTTGGGTTTTCTAACTCATGCACCTTAGCACATTTTTCCTTTTGCCTCCACTGTGATGGATTTCTCATGCGGGTTAGGTTTTCCTGACTCATATGCCTCAGGCACATTTTACCTTATGCCTCTACCATGATAGATTTCTCATCATGCAAGTTGGGTTTCTCGACTCACATATCTTAGGCATATTTTAACCTTAGGCTTCTGTCGTAACAGATTTCTCTTCACGTGGGTCGAGTTTTCTTCACGCACCTTGACATATTTTGCCTTGTGCTTTGCCATGGTAGATTGTTCTTCACAGGAGTCAGATTTTCTCGACTCACACCCCTCTGACACATTTTGTCTTGTGCCTCCGTCATGATGGATTTCTCTTTACGCAGGTCGGGTTTTTTTGACTCACGTGCCTTGAGCACATTTTAGCCTTATACATTCGCCATGGCGGATTTTTCTTTACATAGGTTAGGTTTTTCCAACTCACGTGCCTCAAGCACATTTTAGCCTTGTGCCTTTGTTGTGATGAATTTCTCCTCATGTAGGTTAAGTTTTCCTAACTCATGCACCTCGGGCATATTTTGCCTTATACCTCCACCATGACAGGTTTCTCTTTATGCATGTTGGGTTTTCCCGACTCATACGTCTCAGGCACATTTTGCCTTGTGCCTCCACCATAGTGGATTTCTCTTCACGAGGGTCGGATTTTTCTGACTCATGTGCCTTGAACACATTTTGTCTTATGCTTCCATCGTAGCAGATGTTTCTTCACGCGGGTTAGGTTTTCCCTATTCACGGGCCTCGAGCATATTTTGTCTTATGCTCTCGTCGTAGTAGATTTCTCCTCATGAAATTCGGGTTTTCCCAACTCACGTGCCTCAAGCATTTTTTTTTTCCTTATGCCTCTACCATGACGAATGTCTCTTCACATGGGTTTGATTTTCTTCACTTACGTGCCTCGAGCATATTTTGTCTTATTCCTCCGTTGTAGCAGATTTCTCCTTACGTGGTTTAAGTTTTTCTAACTCATGTGCCTCAAGCACATTTTTCCTTATGCCTATGTTATGATATATTTCTCTTCATACAGGTCGGGTTTTCTCAACTCACACATCTCAAGCATATTTTGCCTTATGTTTCTGTTATGATGGATTTCTCTTTATGCAGATTAGGTTTTTCCGATTCACGCACCTCGGGCATGTTTTGCCTTGTGCCTCCGTCATGGTAAATTTTTCTTTATGCGGGTTGAGTTTTCCTAACTCACATGCCTCGGTCACTTTTTGTCTTATACCTCCGTTGTGGCGGATTTCTTTTCACATGGATCGAGTTTTTCTCACTTACGCATCTCAAGCACATTTTGTCTTGTGCTTCCTATATAACGAATTTCTCTTCATGTGAGTCAGATTTTTCGACTCACGCACCTTGGATACTTTTGCCTTATGCCTCTGTTGTGGCATATTTCTCTTCACATGTATCGAGCTTTCTTGATTCATATGCCTTGAGCACATTTAGCCTTGTGCCTCCATTCATGTGAGTTGGGTTTTCGTAACTCATATGTCTCAAGCATATTTTGGCACTTTTCGAGCCGTTCAGGAATTATTCTAAAGGGACGCTTGTCTTAATCGTAAGAGAAGAGAGATCAACTCCCTTCCTATAAATCATCCCTTGCCATGTGGGGTGAGACTTATTCTTTTATTTAAGCTTCCAAGGCCTCGTCAAAAGTCTTCTACTTCACTTATAGGGCCACGTTGCAAGGCGAGTCGGTTCTTATGTTCCTCGTAGTCTCGATGTTGGTTCTACAATAAATCGGTCTTCTACCATTCTACTCTTTCGCCTCCTCAAGTCAGAATGTCTTTCTTTTCCTGGAAAAGTTCCTCCTAATCTCTTGGCTGTCAAATAGTTGAGGTTCGTGCTCCGTCTTTAAATAGTCTAAGGGCAAAGGAAGTCCTAAGCTCCCCTTCGGTAGGGTAGGCAATTCTCGTGAACCTAAGGGTTCGTTGAGACTTGAGAGTAAAAAACTCGCATGACTATGATTTAATGGTGAGTGCACCACTTCTAGATCACTTGCAAATTAGGTATTCCATCCCGACCGAGTTTGATTTGTAAGTCCCCCGACCCGGTCAGTGTCCATTCGACACCACGCTTAAGTCTTTTTGTTAGTCTTGTGATGCCCTTGAAGTAGGACTTCATCTTCCCCTTCACTCAGTGATAGTGTCTTGCCTTCAATGGGAGAAGATATCTCCTTATCAAATGCCGCTCAACTCATGGCACTATTTAGTAGTATTCATTGGAGAATGTTGGTATGCCGGTATTCAACTTTTTGCTACTTCTTTCCAATTGTACAAGGGGAGAAGCAACTACTACCTATTCGGGGGTGGGTATTTTTAAAGTTTGTGGTGTCCCTTTCAAAAGGAGTGCTTTTTCCTAGTAAGTTTAGTTCGGGATTGAGAGTTTAATCTCACATGGTTGACACACTTTATAGATAACACTCCTCTCCTCTTATCAAATGAGGAGGCGAGTCAAATGATTTGATTAAGAGACATACTCTCATACTTTGAGGTTGTTCAAAAGATAGACGAGGATTGGTTGATCGATATGGGTCCCAGCCTGACTCCTCAGAGTATGACCCAAACACCACCCCATTACTTCACCTCACCTCTCTTTTTGATCCTCTATAGGCATGAATCTACACTCCTTAAAGAGAACGAGGCCTAGCTCTTCTTCGGGTATGTCAATGGCCTCTTTGGCTTCGACCATTATTTGCGAGTCATCACTTAAGGTGTTGGGCCCAACTCGGTCCAACCATCATGCCAAGACCAATAAGCTGAAGAAGAAGCAGAAGATCATCGTAAATAAGGTGCTTCACCCCTAAAGGGTTGAGAAACACGAGGACCTAGTTCCAAAGAGGGAACCAGATGAAGTGTCTCCTCCTACCTCCATAGTGCTAACGCTTTCAAAGGGTCCCCGAAGTTCCAAGTCTTCTTCGAGGAAAAGAAGGGAGAGGCAGAGGTTGATGTTCGACTTATGCAAGAGCAAGCCCCTACCCTTCATAGCTTTACAAATAACCGACCTGTCACACCCGACCCTAAGTGCACCATTGCAACCGAGATGGGAGGGTTTGCAAGAGGGGCATAAAGCATGGGGAGATGGAGTAGCTTTAGAGCAATACTACCACGAGTCCTTATGTTCGACAATGGCGAAGCATTTCTACCATTTCCCTTTGGAAGTTTTGATCGACACTTGCTACTGCAACATAGTGCTATAAGTTAGGTCATCGATAGCCCCCTCAGTTTTGTGTTGCTCATCGACTTATCTTTGATTTGCAACACTACCACTATGTAACGACCCTTATTGATCATGTACGAGATGCTGGTGTTGTCATCCACCAACAATCCCTTATCAATGATAACCTTTGGAGAGAGATTGAGGGGTTGAAGAGGAGAGAGGAACCCCTTTAGTTGTTGCTGAGACGGATGTTCGAGAGACTGAGCTGGCGCAACAACTAGAGGAGGTCGAGCAATGCCTTGCCAACTTCATTGAGCAGCTGAAGGGGGTCTGGAGTACCAACCGGGACATGGAGGATAAGTTGCTATGACTCACTCAGGAGTTGGATTCGATGAGGACGCACAATTTGAAGCTCATAAAATAGGTTGCATCGACCAATAAGTGAGTTGCGATAGCCAATGAGCGGGTCATGAGTACCACAAAGCATGTTCAATGTTCGAAGGAAGTATTAGAGGCCGAGCGACATGATATCGAAGTATCGGGAGGAGGTGTTCATCAAGCGTAGGAGGGGTCTAGAGAGGTTGGGGGTCGTCTCATACCAATTCAACTACCAAATCACCTTAGCTCATTTAAAGGTGAGGTACCCTAACATCAAAACATCCAGATGGTGCCCAAGGTGCCTTTTAACGATAGTCTCAACTCGTCACCTCATCCAAATGCCTAAGCTACCATCTCTCAAAGTGTTAGCCTTTTTTGAATTATTAGGTAAGTTGACATGACTCGCTCCTTGTGTCGGGTGTGTCTACCCTACTAATCCTCTATTTTGATAGGTCAGAGTCTCATTTTGGATATAGAGTCTCGACCAAGACCGAGTCGATGTAATCCTTTAAGGTAATAAAGTTTTTTATTCTCAATTCGCAACACTAGCATCTTCAAGATACTTACAACTGATGTCATATGCATGGTAGATCAATGCCCGATGCTTAGGGCGTAGTCTCCCCAACATAATCCCGAGAGATGTCTTAGGGGTAAAACTTTTTTAGATTTGCAATGTGTCACGTCCTTGGCAGCACCACTCCTATTATCCTGAGGTGATATATTCCATCTCGGTCGATCTCAATGACTTGATACGACCCTTCCCAATTCGGTGCCAACTTTCCCCGAGACTTGGTTTTGTCGTTGATTTAAGCTTTGCGGAGCATTAGGTCTTGTAGTCCAAGTGAACACCTCGATTATATAGCTTAGTGATCACCTTTTTATATCTTAGCACCTTTAGATGTGCCTCTACTCTAACTTTACTAATTAAGTTAAGTCCTTCTCGAAGTCCTTCGAAGGTTTCCTCATCAAAGCTCTCAACTCAAAATGTTGGAAAGGCTATCTCGAGTGGCAGGACAACCTTGGTGTCAAAAGCTAAGCTGAATGGTGATTCTCCCGATCTGGTCTTAGGTGTTGTCTGGGAGGTCCACAAGATGCTTGGCAGCTCATCCACCTAGGTATCTTTTACTTTAATAACTTACTTCTTTAACCCTTCGAGAATGGCTTGGTTGGTGACCTCGACAAGATTGTTGGTCTAAGGATGAGCCACTGAGCTGAATCTTAATTGAACCCCATAAGATTGATAGAACTCTTTGAACCTCACATTGTTGAATTGAGTCTCGTTATCAATGATGAGGGCTCTTGGAATTCGAAGCATGTGATGATATTCTTTCATACGAATCCCTCAACCTGCATCTCAGTGATCGACACTAGTGGCTCAGCTTCCACCCATTTCATGAAATAGTCCACTCCTACAATGAGAAACCTCTATTGGCTTGAGATTGACGGAAAGGGTCCGAGACGTCTTTACCCCACTAGGCAAAGGGATATCAACAATTAATTGAGCTCAAAGGAATTGTCATTTGAAGTTGTATCCGAGCAAACCTCTGGCATATTTGGCATCTTTGGGCATAAGCTATTGCATCCTTGTGCAACGTCGGCTAGTAGAACCTCTGCCAAAGCACTTTGAAGGTGAGGGTCTGTCTACCAATGTGCTCATTGCAAATACCTTCCTGCACTTCGGTGAGCACCCTCTCGACCTCTTAGGGTGTCAAGCATATGAGAAATGGTTGCCTAAAGGACATGCGATATAAGTGAATGTTGATTATACAATACTATGCTTGATGATGCTTTTTTTGGGCCACTATGGGTTTGTTGGGAGCGTTTCATCTTTTTTTGTAGCGTAGGATCTCGTCCATCAAGCTCGACTCCTCGACAGTGGCCATATCATGCTTCTCGATGGTTTACATCGGTAGTGTCTCAACCAATAGCTAGCTCTCCCTCGAAGCTTGGGTCAATGCTAACCTAGCAAGTGTATTTGCCTATAAGTTCTCTTCATGGGGGACCCATAACACATTGGGTCGAGAAAAGTTATGGGCCAATCTTTGCACCACGGGGAACCCATGACCTCTGCCTCGGGCGCTTTTCAATGATAGCTTGGGCATAAGTTTTACAACCTAAGGAGTTGTCTCCTCCATAGACGAGTTCACTAATAATAACGTTAATCTATCTCTGCACCAGCCCTTGAGGTCGGGGTAAAGGTTCCCGGTGCCTTTAGATGACTCACCCAAGGTGTCTCCAATGTATAAGCTCTTTAATATGCTCTTTCAAGTTATGACAATCCTTTGTATCATAGATGTAATCCCGTTGGAAGCGATAGTATTTGGATTTATCTTTTCTCGCCAATGGAGTCTTCATTTGTCAAGGGTATTTTAAGAGCTTCTTCTCTTTTGTCTGTAAAAAAACTTTAGTTCTAATCGTATTCATGAGGTCAGCTCAAGCCTTAGGTTAGACAACTTGGGTCATTCGTTTCTCCTTCACTGTAGTGACCTTGGGGTTGGGGCGAATTATAGTCGCGAGTCAAAAAAACCCGATTCACGTGAGGAGAAATCTGCCATGGCGAAAGCATAAGACAAAATGTGTCCGGGGCACGTAAGTTGGGAAGACCTAACCCACGTGAAGAGAAACCTATCATGAAGGAGACACAAGGCAAAATGCATTCGAAGCGCGTGAATTGGGAAAACCCGACTCGCATGAGGAGAAATCCATCATGGCGAAGGCACAAGGCAAAATGTGCTTGAGGTGCGTAAGTCGAAAAAACCTGACCTACATGAAAAAAATCTACCACGACAAAGGCACAAGCCTAAAATGTGCCCGACGTGCGTGAGTCGGGAAAACTCGACCCCACCTCCGTCCAAGGCATAAAGGTCGCAAGGATATTGGGAGGTCAAAAAACCCGACCCCACCTGGCCAACATGCGCCCTTCGACGCCACGAGGGATCGATCAATAATTGATCACCTCCAACAGTGTTGGGGAGGCAATCCTGAATGCACTTGTGTCGAATGAACAAAAAGCTACACTTCGAACCCCTCTCCAAGAGCCCCGAAGCACCCTTGAGGAGGGGGGGAGGACAAATGATAAGTCGTATACTATTAGCTAATAATCATCCGACACATAGCCGTCACATGGAGTCCTTGGTGGAAGGAAAATATCTAAGCCACTTTTCACTTGTTTGCCCGCGTAGACAAAAGTCCAAAGCAAACAGTTCGAGGTTGTCCCATCCCCCACCCCTCCCCACCCTATCGTCACGTGGAAAAGAAGTACAAGGGGGGGACCATTCATGGGCAATTAGACGTTGCCTCCCCGTAGAATATTCCACGAAATATTTTACCTCTTTGTAATCGAGTATAAAAGCTCATCTTCAACATAATGAGTAGGGGATTTATCTTTTTTGACCACTCACATACACACTCAAACATGTCGGGTTACTAACTTGGGTATACGAGAGATTGGATTGAAAAACTTCTCTCGATTTCGATCCTCGTATTGATGATACTTCGAAAGCTCAACGTTTCCACCTCAAAAACGGTTTGAACCACGTCGAGCGAACTAAAACATCAATAATATTTTTTTTATAATTTGGATAAATTAATCCTCAAACAAAACCAATCATATAATACGAAAAAGAACAAATAATTATTCATTCATTCAAAACAAAAATAAAAAAACCTCTGATAATTTCTCAATAAAAAGGAATCTGGAGATTTTTTTTCGATAAATTACCAAAAAATAATATACACTTCTTTTTCCCCCTACACTAAAGTTCGCAAGACTACCACCTTAGCACGTCAATTGTCAAAAATAGAAGCAATGACGATGTCACCAGCCCAATTCCAAAACCATTTTCCAATAGTTTCTATGGCTACAACAAGATTTACAGTCTCCGAGGTGTTCTTTTATGCTGCACGATCATAAAACATAACAAAGTTATAGCATCACCCTGTATAGAATCTTCTCTCCCGAGGCCTTTCTTTTTGTGAGCTCCGCCTTCATCAGGAGCATGTCACCTCAGGCATCAACAAGACTTTGCATTCCAGGTAGACTTTGGCCTTCGGAGCACATCAATCAATCAAATCCAAACTAAGAACCACATCACCCAATGCAATATGAGACCGATTGCGGCAACTCTCCACCGTAGGTGCATCATAACAAGCATATAAAGGATATAAAACACTCGAGAGTTAAAAAGAGTACAACAGCCGCAACAAAGTGCTCCACTCCGAGTATACGATGAAACTGAAGCTGATCCATCCTCCACTCTGGAGCATAAATTATCATTCATGATATCAATCAAAATCATCGAGAAGTTTGCTGGGATGTTTGATAATCCACCAGACCATGGATGTCGCCTCTGTTCACCTTCAAAAGTCAACTGTGATCCTGGAAGCCTGTCAAGCTCCCCCTCAAACAAGAAGGAACCTCACAAAACATCCAGCTGCCTGACAAAAACAGGAAAAAGCAAAATACAAACTTCCTACCACCATCCAACATGTTTAAAGTTGCATATCCAGAATATGCGATTTAAAACACAATCGAATATAGCATTTTATTTTCACTTTTCCCTCTTCTTCTCTATCACCTTTCTTTTCTTAGTCTACTCACTTAGTGTTGGGGGGAAAGGAGAAAAGGGGTTGGAAGGGAAGGAACACACCCGAGAGCTATAGCAGAGGCACCAACTTACCCATCTGCTTCACCAAACACAATTGCAATGATCCTGTGGATGCAGCAAAGATGCATAATCAGCTACCAGTCCACCTTCTTTTCCTGGCTGGTCGCTCGGGCTTTACCTCTGAATCAAGACCAGCTTCGTTGTTGGATAACTGCACTTCGTTTTCCATTTTTTTGTTTGAAGTAATCTCCTTTTCCCGTGGCATAGGAAGTTTGAAGCGCTCACTTCGTCTCTTGAGCTTAGCCACAGTATCTAGGTGGCGATCCTGGTCGTCCACCATCTTAACAGAAACCTGTCCTCCATCAGCACCCTTGACATCTAATTCACCAGCATTATTATTAAGCTCAGTCTTCACTAATTCATCTTCCTTTTCTACATTAACAGCATTGCCTTCAATCTTCTTGCCCCTCGAGGAAGCAGATAATGTCTGAGAATTGTTGATGGCATCATAATCCCTCTCTTTGTGGCTGGTCCAGCGCTCCAATTTAGAACGTCCCCTCCTATTACCCTGGTTCTCATCATCTGAGGCGGGATCATCTTCTCCTTGTTTCTTCACAGAGGTATGCTGTTGAGTGGCCTCGCGTTGTTCATGGATTTGGCGGGAATTCTTCTTGGAGAGAGTCATGGAAGATGTATTGTTGCTTTCCTGCTCATCTGAATCTTTAATATAGACCTGACAAAGGTGAACAATTGAAAAGCAAGAATGCATTCAGCAAGAGAATTAGCAAACGGAAGCAGTAGTAACCTGGCTCAAGCACCATTCCACTTGATATGATGACTTTTGCCAGTATTTGCCATATTGTTCAATTGAATGTAAGTAAAATGAATCAAATTACAAAGAAACTGATTTTCTGAAAAGTAAAAACCTAACAGTCAAGGGAAGAACCAAAAAAATATCATAAACTTCAAGAAACCTAAACTCTATATTATACTCCATGAAAGCTGAATAGGGAAAAAAAATCAACAGTAATGGACTTAAATCCATGGAAC
Organism: Musa itinerans; assembly: GCA_001649415.1. Classification (NCBI taxonomy): domain Eukaryota; kingdom Viridiplantae; phylum Streptophyta; class Magnoliopsida; order Zingiberales; family Musaceae; genus Musa; species Musa itinerans. The sequence goes on from LVTN01001548.1 coordinate 15,653, forward strand.
TCAGAGTAGAATGAATCTATTCTCATGTAAGTGGTATCAGTTTCAGCTTCCTCTTTACCAACAACTGCTACCTGCAGGCTGAGGCAAATAGAAGAGGCTACAGAACTGCAACTATTCTAATTTAACAAAAAACTATTAGGTAAAGTCCTTTAAATAACATTTTTTTACCTCAAAAGCATGCTGTCGCCTATGAATCATGCTGTCACCTATGAATCACAGATAAGACAACCAAAGAGCTAAGCATTGGAGAGGAATAGCTTTGGTCCTTTCAGATCAAATATATAACCAAGAATTTTAGACTATTTTGCACGGGTTTAAATAGGCACCCGGGCACTCGTGTGAGGCAATGTGAGGTGAGGCCGAGCGCATCACAGATTCGCCAGGCGACACGCTTCAGTGAAGCGTGGCCTAGGTGCTTGCCTAAACCCAGGCGCTGGGCGCCTCGAGTGAGCGCTCGACTAAAACAATGCAATCGAACCAAACTATTAAGTCTAGTTCAGTTGAACAGTAGCTACTTGGTTGGATTAAACCAACTATGCTACATAATGTTACTATACTTTGCAAAACCCACCCCTCGCCCCCCTACGTGACCTCGAACCATAAACCCTAGCGCAGTCACTGCCTCCACCATCGACGCTTTCTCTGTTGCTACCTCCACCGTTGACGCACAGGACCAACACTTCCTCTATCGCCGACGGACGAGTCCGAAGGTATAGCTTTTGTGTGCAGTTTCCTCTGCCACCGTTGCTTCTAAGTGCAGCTCCTTCCACCATCGAGATATAGGACCACAGCTTCTTCTGCCACCGACAGACACATTTGAAGCTTCCTTTGCCCACGACGTCACCGTCCGTAGCTTCTATTGCCACCACTGCCATCTTCCAAATCTTTCTCCATCGTTGTTGTTGTTGTCGTCTGTAGCTTCCTCCGTTACTGATGCTATCGTCCGAAGCTTTCACCGTCCCTATTGTCATCCGAAATAGATTCATTGACTGGAGCTCTCCTGGCCACCTGCACCTTTTGTTATTTTTTTGGAAATATATTTGTATATGTAAGATCTTGGTTTCATGTTTGCTAACACGATGTTTAATCATAACCTGCTAAAATTGTTTCGGCTAAATGAAATAAGCTTCTTTCTGTCCTAGGACTATCTCTTTCTTGTAGATGACAATCGTATGTAAACTTAATTTCATTCTAGTCACTTGTGATCTTATTCAAGGATTTTATAAATGTTGTTGCATCGACACAAGTATGCATTAAGTTGAAAGGGAAAAAGTGGGAACATTGAGAAGAGAGGGAGAGAGCCAAGAGAGCTCCAGTCAATTAATTTATTTCTCCGTCGCTGCTGTCATCCAAAATAGATTAATTGACTAAAGCTTTCTTGAATCAATTTAATATCATATTTTATTCACATAATCATATTTATCACTTGTATTATGTATTTTTTATATTTTAATATTTCAGAATGTTTAGCTTTGCTTGAGTGAGCGCTACAGGAATTTTGAGACCTTAGCGCCTTTTGGTGCCTAGGGCTTTTTAAATCATTGCTATTTTGGAGATCAAACACAGGAACAAAATTGATTACCTAATATCCAACAAATCATGAAGTGAATGCATTCATTGTCACCCTCTCAAAGAAAAAGGCAAGTAGTTAACATTTTAGAACCTATACAGGTTGATAGTAATTTTTTGTTATAATTTGTTCCATAGCCTTGATTTTATCGAATCTTTTCCCACTTGCACCATACAAACTCATTAGGTATCTTTTAAAATAAAAAAGAAAATAATATAAGATAGTTGTTAGATCAATGATCTTTTATTGATCCGAGTGTTGGACAGTTAAGAATAACATATATAAAAGATTTCTGTCAATAAGATGAAATGGTCGAGGTGGATGTATGGAGTTACTAGGAAGAATATGTAAAGATTGTTTGTAGCTTTGATTAAAATAAATTGAAGAATGATTTAAGATGATACAAATATATACCAATGAGACATACAAATGCTACAGTTGGAAGGATATAGTTTTTCACAAATCGTATTGGCAGTGAAAGACCGATGTAGCTGAACGCAACTAGTTCAAATGTTGTGGCTTCCAATCAACTTGTATTTCCATTTTATGTTTGCCCATGTGGTTCTGAAAAAGCATAGAGATACAATGGTTCCAAAATAAAATTGTTTCACCAGCTCGATAACCTGACTTGACAACCTAAAGACTCATCTTTTTCAGCAACTTTTGAGATAACATTTTTAATCTCCCTTAATAAGTGAAGACCCATGCGTCACTGGCGATGACTTTGCTAAGAACATGTTTCTCAGCTATGCCTTAATGAAAATACTTATTGCATGCAAGCTGTCCAAGTAAGCATGGTAAATAGATACAATATGCTCAAAACCTAATTACCAAAAAGGTAGCAGTTACTTCCTTATTTTAAATCAGCTTTTTTGAATTAAAAGTGTCTTTCCAAATAGCACAAAATTTTGTGACAATAAACAATTGGCAAAAATTTACAATTGTTCTTGATTAATAGAACTTTCTGATGGATACATAGGTTTACTTTATCAGTAATATATATTAAATGACTTCAACTGTCTGAAGCATACCTTCTCATTTTTGTGAGAGTTGTGGCGATCATCATGCTTTCTCTTGCCAAGGCGCTGATTATTCTGATCGTGAGATTTAACATCTTTAGCTTTACTTGTATTTTCCCTATGTTTTTCCCTGTACATCTGTTGGCCATCAGCACTAGGAGGGTGATCCCCATATGTATTTAGCTTTTCATGCCTAGAACTTCTTCCATCAGCATTTGAATGTTTGTCATGCACAGATGCATCTCCACGTCCTTTATTTTGTGACATACTATCTTCCCTAGCACGATCTCTCCTTGAAAGCTCAGTGTGACGCCTTCTTTCTTTCTCTTGATAATCTTTTTCGTAACTAAAAGGTTTTAATTCATCCCTGTTCCTACCATTACCACCCACTGGTTTATCTTCCGTAACTCGTCCACTCCTTACAGTTACCCGCCCTTCTTCTCTTTCCCGATGCATCACTTCATGAGGTTTAAGTCGCTGCCTTTCATCTCTTTCCCTATGGCGCCAGCTATCGTCTTTAGGCTTGGAAGATAGGTGATCATCAGCCTTATCTCTCATTCTAGTGTCAACCTCTCTCTTGTGATGTAAGCCATCATCCCTTTCTCTTTTCCTACGTCCAGAATCTTCCCTATCCCTATGACCATGTGAAGTATCTACCTTGTCAGCTTTTCCTCTCAGATATTCTTCATCCCTTTTTCTCTTTATAAGAGGATTATCCATATTCTCACGGTGGCTCATCAAAAGATCATCCCTCTCCCTCTGCCTTAAGACTTCATCTCTAGTGTGGCCTCTCCATTCACCACCTTCTACATGCTTTCTCGACTGATCTTCATCTTTCTGATTCCTGTCAATTGTCTTTAACTTACTCTGGTGCCTTGACATTTCCTCATTGTTTTCCCACCTTATGTCTTCATCTTTGGATCGTCTACCATGCATGTTAGACTCTCTTCTTTGCCATGAACTGGTAGAAGACTCTGATTCCTTTTTCCTGTCGTAACTTCTACCTCGAAGAAGGTTTTGAGAAGAAATAGATGCATCTTCCCTTCCTTTGGAAACAATCTGATTCTTTTCTCTCTGTTGTCTGGCATCCAGACCATCTTCATCTTTTGCATGCAAGTTATGCTCATCTTCCTTCTGGGACTTTTTCAAGTCACCCGTCTGACTTGAATGTCCTTCTTGTATAACTTCACCATTTTCAGCCCGCCTAATATAATCCTTGCTACTCCCAGACTTTTCTCTACTGTTGTCACTAGTTGGAGGCTGCAACTCATCCTCGTAGCCTCTATCCTGCACTGCAGGTTGCTCAACCCGTGAGCAAATCTTTTGCTTCTTGCCAGGGTGAATTAAATTATCATCACCACCAGTCTCACTAGAAATATGAAAGTCTGATGTTACGTCATCCCCTTCAATTTCCACACTATCAACCAGTGCAAGCTTTTCGTCCTGATCACGATGTTGTTCTTCAACACCGAGCTCTCTTGTAGTATCATCAGCAACAGCAGGTAATGTTTGAGAATTCTGATTGACTTCAGTGCTATCTAACAGTGTTTCCTTTTGCTGATCACCATTCCTGCTCGAATGAGCACTGCGGCTAGGGATGCTATCCGCAGATTGTTCACGAGCCCTTGAGCGCTTTCTAGATGAAGATCCTTTCAGCAATCTGAAGTAGTAATTACAAGCAATCCCTTATTAATTATATACTCAAAACAGAGAGCTAAATAGCAAAATAACTAAAATATGTCAAGTAAATTCATAGGAAAAAAAAGAAAGTCGACAAACTGCGATATATGTCATAATTAAGTAAAAGAGGCAACTCCAAACTACAAATTATTGTGTGCAATATTGTATTCTGATTTTTTCAAGTTGCACACGCAATTATCCAAGAATAGGATGAAAAAGCATACAATCCATGTCTTTGATGGATTTCATTACATAAAATGATCTGTTGAGTTCGTTGTTTGGCAAAGAGACATGGCTACGAAGAATTAATTAACATTTCTTGAAATGATTCTCCTGCATTCAAATAGTTTCACTCCATTTATTGGACATAGACCACATGGACAAACTACTGCACGTATAGATGCAAAAAATTATCACATGTTGCTTCTGATACACCATCTCCTCTGTAGGACATAATCCACACTAGTAGTGCTGCAACTACAGCCAAGAGAAAGCAGAATTACCCAAAGGAACCTTGATCTGAAAGGAATAGAGATAGATGTCCTACTGTGACAAAATCCGTAACATAAAATTATCTTCACTTTATCTCTATGGAAACTCTAATTCATTCAGGAGATATGCATTGGTAGAACCCATGTTATATATTTGTAACAGATTTAACTTCATTGCTTCTTTCATGGTGCAGCCTCTTCCTGCTGAGCCCATATGCTCGTCCATATAAACAATATAGGATTGGTTCCAAAATTCACATTGGAAAATGCTCACCAATGGATTGATCTTGTAATATTCCTAAAAAACTCCTTGGTTACTTCTGAAAGCAAATGATAGTTCATCTAAACATTGTGTGATTCTTCAAATGTGTTTATGTGCCTCCAAATGGAACAAAATCTTCTTTTCTTCACCATTAGTCAAAAGCTTCTTATACTCTTTGTTTTACCTGTTTAATGTTGCTTCATAGTGCCGATAGAAGTCATTGCACACGTCCTTATTGAATGTAGAAACTTGTCATTTGTTTCAAAGCATCCATTGTCATTTGTTTTAAGGTATTCAGAGTGGAAAATGCTATATATTGGTCAATGGTAAATTCGCATTCTGCAAATTGCACATTAAGCTCTGGTAAATGGATTATCAAGAAAAGAAAAGACAAGAAATTCAAGGAATGGACTTGTTTCAACCAAAAAAGAAAACAATCAAGGAATGGATTTTGTTTTTTCCTTTTTGCTCACAAGCAAACAACAGGAATTCAAGTAACGTATTCTTTTTCTCACAATAAACGTATGATTGATCCTGAGGAAAGTATCAATTAATGTTTACTAGGTAAACCTTCAATGGTCAAAATGCAAGGAAGCATGATTACTAATAGCAAGGAACCTTCAATGGTCAAAATTCAATTAATGTTTACTAATAGCATCACTAAAAGAGAATAAATTAAGTGATAAATGCATATCCTAATGCGAAATTTATCCTGCATTGATCACCCAACTACAATGATCCAACGAGGACACTTCAACAAAGAACAATCTCGGGGCTACTGTGTTATTAAACTTAACACCCGAAACAGTATGTTTACCGAACTAGTCTTTAGTTGCATTCAACAATACCAACTTTGGAAAAACTGACAGCATCAATTCAAAAGAGATTTTCATTCTAACTGACAATATAAACGAAACTGCTTAGTTTATCTGCCTAAGCATGCCCAGATTTTGTCATGCTAAAACTATTACAAGTGTACCCATTTACATATTTGAACTACATATGAAATGCAGCAAGAATCAAAGAGGAATTCCATACAATCCATAAGTTTGTTTTTCTTTTCTAACTTTCTGGTATTTGCCAAATAAATTAAATACGTCACAAAATTGAAGTTTATAAAACAGGACAAAAGAAATACAAATTCCAGCCCATTTTACAACTATAACATACCTTCCCCCTTGATGTATCCCAGATGCTCCATCAACAGCAGATACAGGACTCCTTGTTCTAGAATCTCGACGGTATTCAGCAGATGAATCTGAAGGCAAGGGCAAGAACTCATCTTTTTCCTTCGCAAAGGGGACTCTCTTGATCATTTCCTTGTCCCTAGTGCTGGAAGTATGCGGAATGCGATTCATATATCCTGATACAGTATTCCTGTCATCCTTTTCATCTTTATGAAAACTTCTACCGCAATCTCCTACAACATCCCTCTCTAATTGCTCTGGCGTACAATTGTACATTTTTGGGTCATCAAAAGAGTCCTGCAACACAATCTGTTCAACAAGCATTTTTAGTATGGTGGTACCTATTATTAGAAAGTAGTCAATATCATAAATGAGCCTAGGATAGTTACATATCATAATTACATTCACCAGCGAATAACATTAGTAGTAGATATCACAAATGAACTAGAGCAGTTGACATACTCACAAAACACAGGATGTAGATACTACAAAGTTACCTCTATAACAGCATCTGAATCACGGATGCGAGGAGGCCTGGTGTCAATAGACGGCAGGCGTTCACCATAACCACCCTCAACCTGTATCGCTCTTCCAGTTGGCTAACAAGGGGGAAAAAAAAAACATTTAATGATAATGAGACAAATAATGAAAACCAAGAAAATTTTAAAAGAAACAGTCAAAGAGCATCAATATTATCAGTTCCCAACTAAGAAGTAGCAGTTGAGAGTAATAGCATATCATACTAATGGTGCCCTCATAACTGCAGGTCCTCTTCCTTGGCCAGTAAATTTTATTTCTTCATCATCTGCTTTTACATGTCCACAATTAGCAGAGATATCATGGCCTGCTGCAGCTGCCAACTCAGGAGGTAAATCTGGATCATACTCCTGAAAGCAGATTGATAATTTATCAGCAACTAGAGCTTAAGCATGATTATAGAAGATATACTTATGTCATTACCTGCTCCGACCGGCCACTCTCATATACACGAATCTTGCTTTGCATGGTTGACTCCAAACGAAGTTGATCCTGAAAATTCAAAAGTTTAATTACAAATCAATAACAGCACATTGTTGCCTTTAACAACTTATAAGGAATAACAAGATTTTCACTTGCCAGCCGCTTGCAATAATCCTTCCACTTGTCTTCATCTAATCCAAAATTAAAGAAATCTGAAATATCAACTCCAGGATGTTTCCATGGTTTTTCCTCAAAACTCTCTATGTCAACATCAAAGATCGTCCTGAAAGTTGCAACATTTGAAAACATCAAACAGTACTATAGAAGTCTATATTTTTCTGTCACTTGTGAGAATGAGTTCATTTGCAATTGTAAGCATGCTACCCAGCTAAATATATAATTAGCAGAAAAGAAAGATGATTTGAGCTCTAGATGTGTAAAATTATTGAACTCAATGTCTTATTTGGTGGGCAAGCATTACGGGTCAAACACAATCATAGTAGAACCCCTGCTTTGAAACATATGCTAAACACAACCGAAAAGCAAGTTCTGTAAGATCCCCTTCTAACCAAACAAGTCCTCAATTTCCAAGTAAGTTCTGAGATGGCAAAATAATCCTGACTATGGTTGTCACGCAGCACGGAAGTTTTATAATCCTTATTCTATGTATCCTCAGAAATTACTAACTCAACAAATCTGCAACCACGAGAACTGGAAATTCATGCATATTCATGTGCATGTCAAAGTTTAAATATAATGCAGTTGCATGGGGATGACAGCAGAAGTTTCCTAAAAATGAGCAGAAGTGAGTGCCTGCATAAGCATACTCGTCCTTTCTTCTTCTGCCTCTAGTTAACTTCTAGTTGTGTTTGTTCTCATATATTACAATTTCAGACTATATGATATCACAATCTTTGATGTTTGTATCTCTCAATTTTAAGCCCTGGACTTCATTAATTAGCTACCTTAAGTAGATGCCTAAAATTAGCTGTACCAAGGGTCAATAACAAAAAGTTGCATTATTCATTGCCAAGAAAACAATAAAGTGGTTTGAATTTTTGGAAATAAACTCTTAGACCAATATAAAACAAATAAACATTTAAGAAGCTTACTTGTGTGAAGGTAGGGTGAAATCCAGTCCACTGCCAATGGCACGGGCTGAACCATTGGCCCAACCAGGGAATCCAAAGTTTGTGTGGTAGCTTTTGGGGGCACTAGGAATCCCCCTACCACTAGCAGGCCTCCAGTCACCTCTTCCATGACCAGCTGTAGGACCTGAGACAAGAGAAGGGCGAGCAGCACCTGGCGGGCCTAATGCGCCAGCAGCCGGATCCCCAGGTAGAGGTGCAGCGCCAGGTCTAATGTACTGCATAAAAAGAAGACTAAATAAGCTAAAAGTTTGTTGATCTTATAAACACCACCAATACAAACACAAATGATTACTGCAACTGTTCTTAAAAAGAATTTGACTTTACTCTTGGCAACCTTATCCATCAAATAATGATTAAGAGGCCCTATCCTCCACAAGTAATGGTTTTACAGTATCGCTTAATCACTTAATCCTATCAAGTGCAAACTCTGTTGATAGAAGCTTACAAGATTGCAGTCTTCCAAAATTGTGTTTAACAAGTGCAAAGAGAGAGGTATAAGGGACATGGAGACAACTCATAATGGGAGAAATTTCATTTCAAGTTGGCAAGGGTTCAGATCTCACTAAGGAGACAATTTTTCACAAAATTGTACAGATTAATCAAGTAACTTATGATTTCAATATTCACTGCTTTCTAGATAGCAATCAAGCAACCAGACAAAGCACATTGTCCTACATGATGCTGGACAATTAAGAATATATAAGTTTAAATGGCCAGAGGAGATTAACAACATATTTTGAACCCTAGCAAACAAATTCTGCTAATTCAGCAGGAAATACAAATTGTAAAAATCTAATGTATGAACATATCTTCAATCTTCTCCAGAGATGGCTCAAGATAAACTACATAAGGAAAGCGTATAACTTAAGCGTCACCACCACCATGATGACAAACCATAAAGTCTATAACTAATAAACTAGGCTTAAATTTATAAATTTATTTTCCCATCTGATAGCAAGAATAAAAGTTACTCCTCACTTATTCTCAATTTTATTATCCAACTGATAGTACTTACATAATAGATCCAAAAAATTTACTTAGAACAGAAAAAGAAAACCAATAAAACTGTAATTTGTAAACAGGTTAAAAGATGAATTTAGCTTAGATACATCAATGTAATAAAAGAAAAAATAAAATATGTTCCATATCTTCTACTTAGTTACCTATCATGTCCTCAAGAATTCTAGCAGATTGTCATCTGCTAAAGTCATATAGTAACCTCATTCCCCCGAGGGAATATCATTATTCAAAACAAGGAATAACAACACAGTTATGCTCAGAAGGGATATGCGGGCATATCAATGAAATAAATTCTGCAGTAGTCAGTAAATAAAAATAGATGAAGCAGAAGCCTTTAAAAAACATCAAACTTTTTCAAAGACCATGGTTAGAGATGTTTCTTAAAATGGTGTGAACTTGCAAGATGAAAGAGTACCTGCAAATTCAGACCTTAATATGTTGATTATATACTATTAATCCAGAATTTTCAAGAGCAAATAGATATAGTCCCAACAGAGGACAAATTAGGGAAAAAATCATCAAAAATAGTCTGGTATAATGTTCAAAGGATATCTGTAGATGCAATGATTAGATGTGAATCAGTTATGATTAGCAGTGTAAAGAAAAGTAGAAAGAGACCTAAGAAGACTTTGCAAGATACAATAAAAAGATATTGTCATAGTTTTAATTTAACTAGTCATATTGTACCTTCATGGCAGAAAGCATCTAAGTAGCCAAACCCAAATAGTTCAGATATTATGGCTTGTCATTGTTTTTCTATTAGTTGAGCTATGTTCCATATGTTAGATAAATGATTTATGATGATATTTGACTTCATAAATGGCACATTCAGTAGATATACATATTGCATCATACCAAACTGCTAAATGAGATGCCTAAGAAAAATTTGGTTGGGTTAATCAATGGATATGCCGAAAATACATCAAATGAATGGTTTTCATGTATAGGCAGGGACAAAAATTAAGGATGACAAACATATGTCTTCTTCTCATTTTTGTTCACAAGGATCTCTTTGATAACATCTTTTTTCCTTTATTTTTCCTCATGATCCTACTTTTCTTCCAAACGAAGGGAAGGGTGCTCTAAGGCTGATCCCTCTCTGTTATGTCGTATCTTCCACTTTGAAATTTACATCGATTCCTTTCTTTCTCACTGTCTTCATTTCTTCAATGTCTAGTGTCCTTTTCAGTTTCATAGTGAAAATAATGGGCAACCACATACTGCACACTGTACACATAGATTTTCAGCCATTAATTGCCCAATACCTAGCCTGTCATATAACCAGGAACTAGTTCCTTTTCGTTGGACACTCATTTTATTAACCATTTTTTCTATCATTTCATAAATAATAAGTAGCATGCAAGAAGAGACAGAAATCATTTTTCTAATTGTCAAAAAGACATTAGCTATACACTCTCAAACATTTAGGACAAGCAGCAACCAATCTACGCATGCAAACCAACCTTGTACATTGAATGATGTTGTGTGTGAATCCCATGATTGTTGTACCCAATTCTTGCCGCCGGTGCAGTTCCAGTAGCACCAATCCCTTTAGGCGCATCTACCATCTCTTTTCTTTCCCCATCCCCAGTTGGCTGAAGAGTCTCCTCACCCCAGTCTTGCACCTCCATAGCTGGAAGGTGGTGATGCTGGTCCTCATCAGTGACAATAACCAAATCCTCTTCTCCATCTTCATCATCCTCCTCATCAAACTCAACTATATTACTCCTCTCGGCACCAGGCGGTCCATGATTGCTATCGTTGAGCACGATCTGAAGATCATCTTCACTATCACTATCATAATCCTCACTTTGTGATAGCTTCCCCATCTCGCTGTTCATGCCAACAAGAGGTCCAGAAGGGGCTGGTCCAGCTGAGAGTCCAGGAATGAGCGGAACTTGATCCAGATCGCCCAAATTCTCACCTACTCCACCTACAAACAACCGATCCCCGTCCTCTTCCGGGGCTGCAGACCTCTCCGACTCACCGATTTCACCATCCCGATCAGGAATCCCCGAAACCCTAGCTTCCTTCTCGGCATCCTCCAAAACCCTAGGATCGCCATCTCCGCCCACCGCCGGGCGAGATGAGACGGCGTCGTCCTCGTCATCCCAATTATCTGGTGGATCCACGGCCGGAGGCACGCGGCCGAGCATCCAATCATCCTCAACGTCGTCTTCAGCGGCGGCGGCGGCGGCGGCGCCCGAAGTTAGGGCTTGATGGGCCGTCGAGGGGGGTTCGACGGCAGGGTCGGCGCGAGAGGCGTCGAACAAAAGCCCGTCCTTGTCGCCATCCTTGTCGCCGCCTTCAGAATCGTCTTCCTCAGCGAAACGGAGGGGATCGGGGCGACCTCGGAGGGATGACGCGGAGGACGAAGACTGCGGCTGCGACGGCGGCAGAGGGGCAGCGACCGCGACGGGGTAGAGGACGTCGGTGTAGAGCTCGCCGAACTCGTCGTCATCCTCCATGTCGAAAGGGTCGAGAGAAATGGGAGAAGAAGAAGAAGAAGAGCGTCGAGGCGGCGTTTAGAAAGAGGGGATCTTCGGATTTCAAGCAACGTTTTCGACACCCGCGAAGCTGACCCAAAACGCCACCCCACCCCGTTTTGGGTAAAACCAATGCCCTGCCGTCTCCTCATACCCTATTATTCCATGAATAATAATAATAATAATAATAGGTGGCTTCGGAGCTGCTTCTTTGGATCACCGAAGGATGATGCATCGAGTCGAGTCGAGTCTGGTCGACCAAACTAAAAGGAAATTTATCGGAAAATTACTTCAAAATTAAATAAGTAGTTAGTTGCAAAAGGAGGATTAAGACGCTTAATACATTGTAAATATAATGTTCCTTGTAAGTTTCAACATCACAACAACAAAGCTATCTACTCATTAATGTTATCCGTCCATTCAACCGAGCTGTCTGGATTCGAGTTCATCCAACCTAATCTTAGCTGGTCATATCCAACCTAAAAATCCTCCAAATATCATCCTACTAATAATTCTTTTCATACAATATACAAGACTAGAATGTGAATCTTCCTAATTTCAATTGATTTTGAATTATGAAATATTATAGAAAATGGATTTCAAAAGTCTTCTCTTCCAATGAATGATTAGAATGAGTTGGAGAAGAAGACTTTCGCTTTAAATGCAAAGGCTATGAATGTCTTGTTTTTTGTCTTGGAAAAAAATAAGTTTAATCGTGAATCCATTTATAAAACGACATTTGATATTTGACATACACTCAAAGTGACTCAGCACTATTAGAGTGAATGAGTCAAAAATCAATCTTTTAGTGCATTCTTATGAGTTGTTTCAGATGAAATTAAGTGAGACCATTAGAGACATGTACACCCGATTTACGGACATGCTAAGTTTTTTATATTTTTACAAATGATAAGATGAGATTCGAATTTAAGATCTTACGATACACTTTAAGAATCTTTACCAGCTAACCTAACTGATACTTTTCAAGTTTTCGTTTATATTAACTGATACTTTTCAAGTTTTTGTTCATATTAAATTGTGAATCATTAATCGATTGCTACGTAATGTACTTACCACATATTTTCTACTAATATTCACTAAAAATCTCAAAATAATCATGGCTAATTATAGATATTATTGATTTTTTTTTTAAATGATAAGTTTGTATTTTTATTGATATTGCCAAATATAAAAAATATAAAACAAGGTAGTTATATGATTTTGCTAATAAAAATCAAATCTATAATATACATTTCAATCATATTATGATATATTACCATGATTCTTATGATCGAGAGACCATGACAACATATTACCATAACTCATATAATTCAAAGAATAATGACAAGATTATTATTATTATTTATTTTTCTTCCTAATATTCATCTTAATATCATTCTTACTAATATGTTCTTTACGGATATTAATCTTGGATCAAAGAAGAAGAAATTGTTGGTGAGATAAAATCTTGGTGAGAGCACCTAAATTGAACTATGAGATGACTATGAATTCGGGGGACACAATCAACTCTGAAAGTAAGTATAGGTAAAAGTGTGAAGCTATCTATAAGAAAATTAATTTTCATAAGAAAAACATGATGAGAAATATTTTTTTATGGATCAAAACATTTAAAAGCATCATGATTGGAAAACCATCTAAGAAATACATGATTTTGATTTTGTTTCCGAAAACCCAAAAACATATAATTTATTATCATAAAAATGAAGGATCCAAATAATTTTTAAATGGTGAAACCATATTAATAATAAGAGTGGGCATATAATTAATATGATATGTTGTTATAAGAAATATATGAGACTATAATTAAATGAACGAGCAAGAATAAGAAGACTGAGATTAATTTAGACGATATGATAATACGTAAAAGAGTGAGAAGATGAGATATTTCATTAGTCTCAAGAAAATTACAAATGTCTTAGAATTCACCACCATTATTAGAATAAAATAAACTTTTGACGATGACTTGAACTTTAAACAATGATGAAGACTTTAGTTTTTTATTTCATTGAAAAGAACTAACAGATTGCACTAGTGAAGGACTGATGAATTAATGATGAAAATTTTAAAATTCAAGGGGGTGAATTACTGATGGAAATTGATATAGAAAATAAAAACTTGTGTATTTTGGTATTTGCATAAATTAAGAATGTCAAAAGGATAATAATAAAATGTCTAGATCCAATACCATTATTGTCACCTCGAGAGGCTATAACATCCCACCCTACCTAAGACGAATCCTACCTTACACATGGACAAATGTCTCTCGAGGACAAGGGGTATGAGATCCAACTCAAGAAAGAGCTTTGACTAAGTTGATTTCCAAAATCAATCTCCCTTATCCAACTAACATAAGTGGAGCTTATTCCTCTTAACCTTTACCCTCTAAATCTTTTTTTATGAGAAAATGCTAGGGAGTGATGCTCTCATCTTCTTCACTTCACGCCACTGACTCAACATTCGGACAATTGACAAAGGAGTTGAAGCTCAACTTCTAGTCGTCGATGTCCAAAAAAGAAAAGACACACCCAACCAATCAAAGGTCGAACCTAGCCCTTGTCTTTAACCGGTAAGGTTGGACCAACTACCCAATGCCATCGCCAAGGGGTGATAAGTAGCAAAGTTTTTAATATATTTTAATCACATAAAATATCTTTTATATATAATACATCTATCGAAACTCCTTTAGCAATAGTTGTCAAGTTTCTGAAATGAGTTATGATCAATCTAAAATCTATGATTTACTTATTATAAATTTATTTTTCTATAAATAGATTAAAAAAATCATCCAAGTTTAATCGGATATACTTCGATATAACTTTTACGAGAACGAAGTACGCGAAGATATAATATATTCTTTTTGTTTTAACTTCAAGAATGATCTCTATTGATAAATCCTAAATTCTGAAATATATCTTTTTTAAAATAAATTTATGTAATAAATTCTCTATCATTAGGTTGTCGTTTCGTTGGTGTCTCGTTAGAGCGATGGAGAACGAAGCAGTTTTCCCGGTGAGGCAACAACCAAGAATGCTGGGACGTCAAAATCACCATGTTGTTTCCCTGAAATTAACAAACAGCTTGAAGATGATTTATTTTTGGTGAGTGCTGTTGATGAACTAATGCGTTATGGCTGATGACTCAGCATGGTCTAGTCCACGAGTCGATGTCGGGAGTCTTCGGTCGGTTGAATTGGTTGCCGAGATCGATCATGCCCTCAGGACGAGGCGTTGGCATTGGAATATTGATTGACGTCTCTCCGTTTGAATGCTGGTTTGCGCATCAGGAGGAAAGACACCTCTCTCGATCGAGATGACCTCGCCTCGAGGATGATCGCTTTCCTGCACAAAAGGTCCTCGTCGAGTGGTTACCGACTGTGGCCCCTCAACAAGTAAGTCAGCGTTTGGTCTCTGTTTCTCACCTCCCCCTGGCCAGATGCCGGCTATGGGTTCTTATACTACTGTACGAGGGTTGGCTATACACAGGTTTCGCGTGGCGATCGATCCTTGAGGGGGGAGGGAAGTACCTTCGCGCGATCGTCGTCCCGAAAGTGCGGAATGGCATCGTCCCGAGCTTTCCGGGACGGGACGTACCGAGGAATGCCTTGGTACGGGTTCTGACCGACGCGTGGGAAAACTTCTCTTGCTGACATAACGGTGGTGTGATGGGGCATAGATGGTGACATGGCCAGGCCCAACGTATTACGTATCAAGTGCAAATTCTTTCCGAATCCTGGAAATCATGTCAGGATCACATATATCAACCAGAATTACGAACAGGGTTACAGTATCCCCACACCGTTTCGAAAAAACCTGTGTGCTACACGCTGTTTCTTTGTTGGTTTGCTCGGCAGGCGTGAGAATTCCACGTTGAACTTTCGTCGGATATATGAGATTCCGTCATCCTTTGGGACGGCGACTCCGACAAGCAAATCGATTGCTGCCACGCTGCCACTACTGCTTCGACTTTTCCTGACCTTTCCTGACTCTCTATGCACACAACTTTGATCGCCTTTCCAGATTTGAATTCGGACCCGAGCGTCAATAACTACAAGACTTACCTCCGCTGCGCCGCTGCTAACTCTGCATGCGTTATGCCTGTCGACTAAAGCTGTTGTTCCTTCGCGGGGGGGAGCTGCGCTTGGTTTCGTGGTCTGCGAGGATGGAGTCGACGGAGGCGTTGCCGGAACAGCCCGCCTCGTCGCCGTGTTGGAAGAAGAAGGCGCCCGACGCTGGTTTCTTGGCCAACGTCAAGGACCACTTCGGTCAATTCGTCGGCACTTCCATGGATCAACACAGGATCTGCCTCAAGAAGACCATCAGAGGGGTGGGGGACTTCGTCAAGCTTAGGAAGCAAGGCAAGGTAAGGAAAGCTATCCTTTCTTTATCCTTTAATGGATCTCTAGTTTGATGGTCCCGTTTTAGGTTTCTTCTTCCTCCTCGTCGAAGGTTGTCACCGAGAGCAATTCTGCTGCTGAGAACACAGAGCTCGTCGTCCGAGAGCAATTCTGCTGCTGAGAACACAGAGACGACGGGAGATTCGCCATAGGATAAGATCTGAAGCGTCCTTTCTAAGCCAGACAATATACAGATCTCAGTTTCGTTGGGCCGGCGAACGCATTCTAGCAAAATTGTGTGATGATCTATTTCCTTCCTATACTCTGCATGTGTCTGGCGTCATTAACTAGCAGAGAAATAAATGGTTGTCATGTCCCATTAGCTATACTGCAGAATCACGTTTCGTATGGCAGTTTGCGTAGATCAAAGCCTCATATAAACCACAATATTATAGATTATATATCCTTACAAAAATTACAGATTTGATATATAAAAGGAGGTGTTGGTTTCCTTTCAAGATCCCAAAAAGTTGACTTCCTGATTGATGGACAAGGATCTCTCAAACTTTGACTACTGGTACTCTTATGTTAGGCGCACTAGGAGCATCTGGGCCGTCAATCAAAGGTCGTTGTGATTAGTTTTTCTTTTCATTTCCATCAACAAAATTGTTTTCTGATTATATTAATTACTTGGGTTCGCTTTTCTAAAGCTATTGATGAGGTAAGTTTTTGGCTCCCCAACGCCACATGCCACCAATGCCACACGCTACCGACGCCACACGCCACCAGCGTCGCACGCCACGACCCTACTGATGTCAGAATCCGACGTTGCACACAGTCAGAGCCCCACGGCGCACGCTTCGATGGGCTCCATACTAAGGCGCTATGCGATCCTGAGGGCTCAAGGCGATGCCGTCTAAGGTTGTTCGAGCACCCCCGAAGATGCCAACTCACGGACGAGGAGCTCCGGGGAAAAAGGGGGGGGGGGGGGGGGGGGGGGGGGGGGGGGGGGGGGGGGGGGGGGGGGGGGGACTTCACGCGATGGTATAAAAGTCTCACGGTGGGCGCCAGAAAAGAAGGTGGAACAATACTGGACTAACTTCCTCGTCGAAGGGGCTAAAGTCGGGGAACACCCGACAAATGCCATTTTTGCAAGAAGGAGCTCTCCCTTGACCGGTGGACGTTTCAACCCGGGAGTCGCCACCCAATGCATGAGGACGAGCTGTCATCCATCTTAGAGCTAGGGAGACGTGACCCATCGCACGCGGCGCTCAAATCGGCGGACCAAGGAACATCGATCAATACCTCCTCACCAGGGGCCAACCAACCCAGCCGACTCGACCCCTGCCCGAAGCGCTTCGAAACAGTCATCCCGGAGCAGCCAGTGCCCGACCTAAGGGGCATCTCCCCGTCATACAAAGGCGGATCAGTGAGCTGCACCGAATCCCAACCAACGCCTCCCAGCATCCCGACCCAAGTGCTCGGTCCATCTCATCATCCCGATCACCCCCAAAAAGCTTCTGACATTGACCCACGAACTTAATCGTGCTGACTCACCAACCACAATACTTTTGTTCCCTAACAGCTATGCATCCAAGAGTTGCACAATAACATATGCACGACAAAAACTCGTGGTGATACGCACATGTAGGTGTGTGAGGATCAGTCAAACGAAGCCTCTTTCGGTGGAAAGATTTAGAGCGACCACGTGAGAAAAGCAAAGAAAGATCGGCTTGTGTGTGTTATTGTTCATGGAGGAGAATAAAGAGAGCAAAATAATACTAAAAGTATCATGGATAATTTTTTGTATATAATTAAAAGTAGTAAGCAATGAGGAAAACGAAAGTGTCATGGTTTCGATAATTCAATCGAAAGTGGATCCTCGTCTTGCATCCGATAACCTTACACAGATTTATCGGGTTCAGTTCGGGTCATACAGGATCCAGCTCCGTACCGCCCCCGCATGGACGCCGCTTCCGTTTGGCCGGACCGAGTCACGCGTGAAATGGCCGAGTTGACGTCATTTGACTTTGTCATCCAGAAGATATTTTCCAGGGCTACTCCCGTCTTTTAACAGCTCGCTGCAGACGCGATTCATCTCCTCCGCATCGTTCCTAACAGAGAGTTGGTGGAAACCTTTCTGCTCGCGGGATTCGTCTGAAGCGTGAGACTTTGATGAAGGCGGAACAGGGCTTCCTAAGGAGACGAAGGCGGAACAGGGCTTCCCAAGGAGACGAAGGCGGAACAGGGCTTCCCAAGGAGGCGCAGGGATCCACCAGCGATTAGGGATCCACCAGCGAATCGCTGGTGGCAAAAGGGGATTTCTTTTTCAGGGCATCATCGTGTATCTTATTTTCCGGCATTCGATTCGTGAGAAACACAATCATTTTAAAAGGCTTTCTTTTGGCCTTTTCTTTTCAAATACCATAGAGCAAAATCACAGAACTGCGAACACCAAGACACACCGTTACAGGATCAAAAACAACGCGAGCCATAAGAAATCGAACACCATAGCAAAGTCTTGCTACTGCTAAGATAACTAAGTCTACGATCTAGATAACTACCAAGCCCAGTAAAGCCCAGCTCATTCACCGGCGAAAACGAACGCCTCAGTTCCTCCAGTTGCCGTCGTCGCCGCCCCTCGAGAAGCGGGAACCACCGTCGCCATACCCGCGTTCTCGCCCGTAACCACCTCCGCCGCCACCTCGGCTGTACCCACCTCCGTCACGGCGACCGCCACCGCCACCGCCGTACCCACCACCGCCGTACCCACCGCCTCCGCCGCTACGGAAGCCTCCGCCTCCGCCGCCGTTTCGGCGGTTCTGGGCTTCGTTGACCGTGATACTTCTCCCGTCAAGGATCTGACCGTTCATCCCCTCGATGGCATCCCTCATCGATTGCTCGTCCCGGAAGGTGACGAACCCGAAGCCCCTCGACCTCCCCGTCTCCCGGTCGTTGATGATCTGTGGTCAGAAATACAAGCAAAAAGCCTTCAGATCTGAGATCTAGGAAGGGGGCGAAATAGATCTAACCGCTATGGGTTGGATCTTGGATCAGGACGAGATCTGGACCTTGGAATCGACGATCTCGCCGTAGGCACTGAAGGCCCGCTCGAGGGAGACGTCATCGGTGGACCAGGCAAGGCCGCCGACGAAGCAGCGGTACTCGACATCAGAAGCCGCCATGGAAATGGACCGCAGCAGAACCCTGAGGAACAGAACGGGAAAGAGGGGCAGGAGAGACCAAGCCGCCTCTGAAGAGCACGAAAAACCCTAAGGCCCCCTCCATCGTGCATTTATAGAACGGGCAGCAGGGCGACGCGGTAACCTCACTGCGGTGCGGAATATCAGTTCGCCTTTCCTTATCCCTTCGCTGTGCGTTCCGCTCACCGTCCGTGGGTTTACCGCGCTGACGTGGGTGATTTGCTCGATCGGATGAGGATGATGTCAAAGCGTCCCCAATTTTCCGCCCCAGCTGTCTCATCGTATGATGCGCTCCCACGAATAGGACAGCGGGGCCGAATGGTGAGATCTTGGGTATGTCACCTGTACTGTTAAGTTATCGTCCAGGAAGAATATTCTATTTTTCTGTGCAGTGCGAAAAAAGATATTTTTATCGGAAGGTTGACTACCACCGGACCATCATGGGCTGTATTGGGCCGAACATGATATCAGTGGATATGTGATCTCTTTAAATTGCAGTTCCTCGGAGTTATTATCTCACATTCTTGTCATCCCCATGACGCGATGGCTACTGATGCTACCGATCGGAACTTTCAGATGTCGAGTAGAAATATTTTGATCTCTCTGGGAAAAGAGAAGTCAGCATCAGCAGAGTTGACATCAAAAAGCAGCATTCTCCACAATGAAAGGCGATGGTCTCACACCCTTAGTGCCATTGGTCCGTGCCTGCCATGCTGGTCCAATCCATGTATTGCAAAGTGCAAGGAGCATTTCAAGGTACCTTTGGCTCCACATATGCAATCATGTAAGCCCTTTATGTAGAATTGCATGTGAATCGGGAAAAGTGATGGCCTAATGGAAAGAGGAAGACACATTTAATCTTGGCTTTCATTCGTTGGAAAAATCATCTATATTCTTTACATCCCTCTTAAGTATATAAAACACAAAATCGATCATATTTTGGTATCCCCATATGGACCCAGACAAACATATACGATGATACAGACGTGGAACTTTAAGTATGATATGACGCGCAATACACACGTGACGGGCATCCGCTTGCCCGCCCCCTCCGTATGAATGGCATCATCACGATACAGCCTTTTCGGAAAGCTCGAGGCGACGATGTGCGGCACCGATCTGTGTAGATCGGTTAGCGCTCGCACAAAAGTTTAAGCCTATCGCCTGAGGAACCGATTGCAGTTAATTGACTCCGTACCATCAACTCATCCTCGTAGCTATAAAAGCTAACCCTTCTTAATTAGGAGAGGGAGAACTTTTCGTACATTCAACTCACTCTTATTCCACTCAACGCTAACTTAAGTTTCGGAGGGGTCGAGTCAGGAAATCTCCCTCCCGACCTCGACCTGTGTATAGGGGCAAGCGATGAAGAAGCAAATAACAAGACTTATAGCCCAACTTGACCCGATGCGCACTTCCGCTTCCCGAATCTCCGCATAGGTAACATTGCACATCCAGGATCAGATTGAGATGTGCTGACTCCTCGGCCACGATATAAAGGTTTCCCAACAAAGAGGCGTGCCTCGAGTTCCTCGTGGTGGGTCTCGGGGCATGGCTTGGTGCCTTTTGTTGGCTAGGTTGGCTGTCGTGCTAGGACTGGTGGTTCGGTTGTCAATTGATCAAGAGTTGAACTGGTTGAGCGACATAACTCAAGGACTGGA
The DNA here is from genome assembly GCA_001649415.1 of Musa itinerans. Lineage (NCBI taxonomy): Eukaryota > Viridiplantae > Streptophyta > Magnoliopsida > Zingiberales > Musaceae > Musa > Musa itinerans. The sequence goes on from LVTN01001548.1 coordinate 36,697, forward strand.
TTGGCCGAGCAACAATACTCGGGCGCTGGACTGGCTGAGCTACACTGCTTGGGCACAAGACTGATCGAGATGTGACTCAAAAATTGGACTGGCCGAGCTACACTGCTTGGGCACAAGACTAATCGAGATGTGACTCGAAAATTGGACTGGCCCGAGCTTCACTGCTTGGGCACAAGACTGATTGAGACGTGACTCAAAAATTGGACTGGCCGCGAGGGGTGGCTCGGGCATCGAACTGGTCGCAAGACGTGGTTCGGGCATTGTACTAGCCACGAGACAAGACTCAGGCATTGGATTGGTCGAGACGTGACTTGAACATTGGACTAGCCATGAGGTGTGGCTCGGACATTGGACTGGTTAGGACGTGACTCGAACATTGGACTGGCCGAGATGCAACTCGAACATTAGACTAGCCGCGAGGCGTGGCTTGGGCATTGGACTAGCCGCGTAGCATGGCTAGGGCATTGGATTGACCGAGATGTGATTCAGGCATTAGACTGGTCATGAGATGTGGCTTGGGCATTGGATTGGTCACGAGGGGTGGCTCGGGCATTGGCTTGGTTGAGCAGAACTACTCGGGCCCATGTTTGGTCGAGCAATTGCTTGGACATTGAATGAACTGAGTAGCGACTGATTGCACATGACTGACCGAGCAACACTACTCGGGCCCATGTTTGGTCGAGCAATTGCTTGGACATTGAATGAACTGAGTAGCGACTGATTGCACATGACTGACCGAGCAACACTACTCGGGCCCATGTTTGGTCGAATAGTTGCTCGGGCATTGAATAAACAGAGCAGGGACTGATTGTACATGACTGGCCGAGCAACACTGCTCAGTCACTAGGGATTGGACTTGTTGAGCAATGTAGCTCGAGTATTGGCTTGGCCGAGCAACACTACTCGGGCCCACATTTGGCCGAGCAGCTGCTCGGACATTGACTGAACTGAGCATCGACTGATTGCATATGACTGGTCGAGCCACATTGCTTGAGCATTGGGGACTGGATGGCCGAGCAACATAGCTCGAGCATTGGCTTGGTTGAGCAACACTACTCGGGCCCATATTTGGCCGAGCAACACTGCTCGGGCACTGGGGACTAAATGGCTAAGCAACATAGCTCGAGCATTGGCTTGGCCGAGCAACACTACTCAGGCCTATGTTTGGTTGAGCAGTTGCTCGGACATTGAATGAATGGAGCAACGACTGATTGTACATGACTGGTCGAGCAACACTGCTCGGGCACTAGGGACTAGACTGGTTGAGCAATGTAGCTCAAGTATTGTCTTGGCCAAGCAATACTACTCGAGCCCACGTTTGGCCGAGCAGTTGCTCGGACATTGACTGAACTGAGCAGCGACTGATTGCACATGACTGGCCGAGCCACACTGCTCGGGCACTGGGGGCTAAAGGACCAAGCAACGTAGCTCGAGCATTGGCTTAGCCAAGCAACACTATTCGGGCCCATGTTTGGCTGAGCAACTACTCCAACATTGAATGAACTGAGCGGTGACATATTGCACATGATTGGCTAAGCAACATTGCTTGGGCACCTAGGACTAGATTGGCCTAGCAACATAGCTCGAGCATTGGCTTAGCCAAGTAACACTACTCGGGCTCATGTTTGGCCAAGCAGCTACTTGGACTTTGAATGAACTGAGCAGCGAGTGATTACACATAACTGGACGAGCAACACTGTTCGGGCCTAGATTTATAACTTGAGCACATGCTCCGTTGAAGCGAGCCACTTTTTATTTTGATCTGCATACCTTGGGCTCATTTACTTCTAGCCTCGCCATGATGGGCCTTCTTTCCCCGATCTGTTCACATGGGTAGCTCCTAGCAGGGCCTCTTGTGCGACTCTTTGTGCTTTCTTGCCACCAGTGCCTCAACAGCAACATATTGGTGGTCCCACTGGAGCATCTTGGGAATGGTCGTTGGTAGAATCTCGACCAGCGACCAAAAAAACCTTGAAGGTCGTAGGCTCATCAAGAACACTTGCATAACTAAAGAGGGGTGGGCATCTAGAACCCCTCGGATCTCGGTAGTGAAGTGGGCGACAAAGAGGGAGAGGGATTCATCCTCCTTTTGCCTTAGCCCAAGGAGCATGGCTGCGGACGGTTTAGGTCACGCACTGGCTAAGAAGTGAAGCTCGAGTTCCCTTGCAAGCTTATCAAAAGATGAGACCGAGGACGACCTTAATCGACTGAACCACATCCGAGCCAAGCCTCGGAGGGTGGTAGGAATTGCTCGACACATCAGGGCATCGTAAGTGTCGTATAGGGCCATATGGGCCCGGAAGGTGGCAACAGCTTCGTTGGATCGAAGCCACCATCATAGGCCTCCAGCATTGGGAGGCGATAGTTGAGGGGGATAAGCTTGTCCTGAATTTCTTGGATAAATGGAGACCCAACTGAGGTACTTTCCCTGAGCTCCTCGAATTTATGGAATTCCTTTTGAACCTCGTCCAGGCGTCGATTCACTAACCGCAACTGGGCCCAAAACGATTTGTACGCTGAGTCGAACGATAGGGTGTTGGCTTTGGGGAAGGTCAAGGCAGTGTGTCTGGGCACAGGGACATTGCACTCTATTGTTGGCCTCGGGTGTCTTGATTGCTCCCCGATTGGGGAGTGGGCATCTAGAGCCATAGGTGGCTGGTCGACCGGGGTGGCATTGCGAGGTGTAGGGATGAGCGTAGGTTGGAGCACGAGCAACAGTCGTGGGGGGAGAACCGTCTGCTGAGCTAGCTGGGGTATCAGGGGTGTGATGGTCTACATCATCCCAGCTAATGCTTGCACCTGGCGGGTGAGATTGAGGAACGCCTTGACTGAGATAACAGGCTGCCCCATGATGGTCTCAGGAGGTGACATCCCGAGATCATTGAATAGTCGCCAATAGCGACTCAGGGTTGCAGCCGAGGTATTCCTTTCTATGCTTGAAGGAAGTGGGAGTTGCCCTCCAAACCCGAAAGTCGGGTGAGTCGAGGGTGGCTCTTCTTCGGGGCACTCTTGCAACATCGGGCCCTCCTTTTAGCGCCAAAATATTGGTGAACCTTTATGCCGGGGCCGAGGAGTCAGCACGGCTCAGTCCAATCCTGGATGTGCAAAGTCGCCCATGTGGAGACTCGGGAAGCAGAAGTGTGCGTCGAGTCGGGTTGGGCTATGAGTCTTGTTGTTTGCTTCTTCGTCGCTAGCCCCTGCACACAGGTCAAGGTCGGGAGGGGGATTTCCTAACTCCACCCCTCCGAAGCTTAAGTTAGCGTTGAGTGGAATAAGAGTGAGTTGAACGTGCAAAAAGTCCTCTCCCTCATGATCAAGGAGGGTTAGCTTTTATACTTGTGAGGATGAGTTGGTCATACAAGGTCAATTAACTACGATCGGCTCCTCGGGCGATCGTCTTAAGCTTCTGTGCCAGCGCCGATCGACCTGCATAGATCGGCACCGCTTGGCGCCACCCCGAGCTTTTCGGGATGGCTGTACCGTGATGATGTCGTTCGTATGGCTGTACCGGGATGGCTGCCCGCTATGTTTGTTGTGGGCCACATCGTACTTAAAGTTCCATGCCTGCATCGTCATATCTGTTTGCTTGGGTTCACGTGGGTGATACCAAAATATACCTTATTAGTTGGCTAGGATTTCACTTTTTGTTGAAATTTTGGTTGACGAATTTATACCTTTAAAGAACCCAATCTGAGTATGACAATTGCCATCCCTTCGCAGAGTTCTGCTATCGTCAACCATCTCCGTGAGTTAATCTTGGGCTGGAGACTGAGTGAATGAAAATTACTTGTGTATTCCTTCCTGGTTTCTCCATTAGCAGGGCTCTCATCAAGAATCCACTTTGGGCTTTGGGCTCAAGGAGTACACGACATGAGCAGGACTTTTCCTACTGGTATTCCAGCGTTGGGATACACTGTCAGGTAACAGGGTGCAGAACTGAGTTTTGAATGTGATGCTTGCAGAATGCATCTTCAATGCAGGGCAGTGCAATGTTAATGCGATCTGCAACCATGAAATAGCCATTCACCGATGTCAGATATTTCATAAAGCATTGTGATGTAGATCTGCATGGCTCAACTTGGAAGTTTTGCTGGCGCACACCATGGAATGTAGAGAGGGTACTGTAGATGGTAATTCACTACTGCAGATGCTTAAACAACCTGGACAGACATTGTTAAGGAGACAAGAAAATGGTTGTCATGTGCAGAGCAAAGTTTGACCCTCCAGCAAAAACGTACAGGAAGTAGTACCCAGCAGCATTCAACTTGTTATTATGAATCGCTGGCATCGGTTCCTTCCAAGTGGGCTTGATGTTTCCTTTGTGAATCAGAGAGGGCAGGTTTTCTTACGAGGAATGACCAATATGGCTGCAGGCGGTGTCTGGGACTTCTGCTGTTACAGCCCTGCTCTGGGAAGCAATGAAAGCTGCAAGCAGAAACACTTTGGGGAAGCATTAAGAACCCTGATTGCTTCACCTTTGCTTAGAATCTGATGGAGAACATTTTGGCAAAAATCTTGAATGCAGCCTAAGTTGAAATGGAAGCAAGGAACTTAGAGAGTTGCCCTAACAAGTACCTGAACAGTATCGTTTTGCATTGGAAAGAGAGGGACAGAATCGTAGAAGCTGGAACCATGCCAAACAATGCTAAATGCTCTAGTTTTCGAGCTCTGTGTCATACTACCACGAGTGGGTGGGTAAGAACAAGACACATATCATCTACCTAACATGCCTTTGATGCCAAGGAACAGAAGGCAGGAAGGAGGACAAGCACAAGTAATGTAGAACTTCTAGTGGAACATGAGCTACCGGTTGTGTTGCTGCACCTTTTGCGTTCCCTTAAAACTGCCGTACTCTCTCACAGCTCTCCCTGTGTTTGCGGATGTGTAATTGCTTGATGGTTTCCACTTGGCATGTGCAGTCCTTCAAGGTCTGAAGCTGGCGGATGTGGCCAAGTGGTGGCCATGGCCTTCCACTATTCACAGCTTCAGGTAATCTTCATCCAGGTTTCTCCTTATCTAACTTTCCTGCCTTCTTTTCCCTGGCTTCTCAGTTAGAAATGACAATATATACTCAAATCGAAACTTGAACATATTACATATATATATATATATATAGTTTAATTTCAAACTCGATCGAATAAGGTTAAATACTCAGAAGATTTGGCACATTGCCATCCGTATTTGTTGCTATGTACATTGTGGTGGGGTGGGTGTCTCTCGCAATCATTTCGGAGCTCCGATATGGAAGAAAAGAACTAGAACGTGGACCAAACCCAGTGAGTCCGCGAGTGGAGATAACACGTCGAACACACTCGCGCAGGACGCCCAAGTCAGAGAAATGGGGGCCCACCCGCTTGAGGCTCGCTCCACCGTCAAATGTCGTTTGACCGACCCATTGTTCGTTTTTTATTCTTCCTTGCAAGCCGACCATGTTTTCTCGGTTTCTTATCCGGTTGCGTCGGACCATGTCGCTATCGAAATCGACCTCATCCATCTGACATCAGCGGGCCCGAGTTTGATGACGGTTTCAATCCCGATCAATTGCATCGGTTCGATTTGGTTCGATCATGTTGCCATCAGTTTTTACACGGGACGAGGAATGATACTTTCGGGATGGTGGTTGTTGAGTCGGGCCACCCACGGCTCCGTCGCATTCAGTTTACTTCCGGCCACCCTTAAAAAATCTGTTGTATTAAGAGGCGGAGCGTCGACGCCGATCGAAGTCCTCCGACTGCTTCAATTCTCTCTCCTCCACTATATGTTTTTTTTCCCCTTAAATAATAGTGAGGGGGGAGGACTCTCCAGAGAGCCAACTACTGAGTGGAACTGTAGAGAGAGAGAGAGAGAGAGAGAGGATGACCATTATATGCTGGGAAACGACGACGACGCGATGGTGGTGGCGTACCTGATTAGGCGTGGATCGCCCTGCATTGGCCTCCGCTGGGTTCAAACCTGGACTATGCTCCTCCTAAACGCCGTCGCGTTGGCGGCGCTTCTCGGCGTGGCCGCCGGCCAGGGCCTCAGCTCGCCGTCTGACCTCGCCGGACTCTATAGCCTCCGCGCTTCGCTTGGGCTTTGCGCCCGGGACTGGCCCCGCCGCGCTGACCCCTGCTCCGCCTGGGCCGGGGTCCGCTGCTCCGCTGGCCGGGTCGTCTCCCTCCACCTCTCCGGTCTCCGCCGCACCCGCCTCGGCCGCCTTGATCCCCGTTTCGCCGTCGACGGCCTGCGTAACCTCACCCGGCTCCGGGCCTTCAACGCCTCCGAGTTCGCCCTCCCCGGCCCGATCCCGGAATGGTTCGGCCGCCTCCTCCCTCCGTCCCTCGCCGTGCTCGACCTCCGCTACGCCGCGGTCGTCGGCCCCATCCCGTACTCTCTTGGCGGCACATCCGGGCTCGTCGTCCTCTCCCTAGCCGGCAACGCTATCACCGGGAACGTCCCACCGACCTTGGGGAAGCTAGGAAACCTCTCGGTACTCGACCTCTCCTGCAACGCGCTCACCGGCTCCATCCCGGAGTCCATCGTGGCAATCGCCAACCTCTCGTATCTCGACCTGTCCTCAAATTTCCTCTCCGGCACGGTGCCGCTAGCTCTCGGCGCGCTTCCGGCACTGAAAAGCCTGATCTTATTCAACAACAGCCTCACCGGGCCCATCCCGGCACAGCTCGGTGATCTCTCCTCTCTCATTGCTCTCGATCTCAGCTTCAACTCCCTCACCGGCGCACTCCCCGATGATTTCAGAAACCTCAGGAACCTCCAGGTTTTGAACTTGCACAACAACTCATTGACCGGAGGGCTGACAGATAGCTTGTTCTCCGGCCTCTCCCGGCTTCGTTTTGTAAGACTGAGCCACAACAACTTCTCGGGTGCCTTACCGGGTTCCCTATGGTCTCTCTCAGAGCTACAGGTTCTTGACTTCTCCTATAATAATCTCACTGGGATGCTTCCGGACCTCACGCCGACCTTTGCCAATGTCAATACCAGTAGTGTCATCCTCAACCTGTCCAACAACATTTACCATGGGTCGATCCCTTCTGGATTTCAAATCCTTTTCTCCAGGTCTAGATCGGTGGATATTTCTGGGAATTACTTCCAAGGCCCATTGCTGATGGCTACTAGGAATAAAAATGTGTCTTTTGGATTGAATTGCATTAGTGATGCCCTGAACCAAAGGATTCCAGATGATTGTGAGAGGTTCTATACCAAGGGGGGACTACTTAAAGGTAGCGCTATGGCTCCAATTAATCCTCCAGCACCTTCAAGCACTTCCAGTGAGAAGAAAGGCCATTGGAAATTGATGTATATAGTGATAGTGGCTTCTGGGGGGGCTTTAGGACTTGGGATCTTAGTTACTTTAGTGTGCTGCCTGAGAAGCTGCGGACATGAGAAATCTGAACAAAAGGAGATTAATGGAGCTGCTTCCCCTTCTAAACAGCCTTCTGGGATCTCGTTGAACCTGTCAGCTGTAGGAGAGGTTTTCAGCTATGAGCAGCTGGCTCAGGCTACATCGGACTTCAATGAATTTAACCTTATAAAGCATGGACGTTCAGGAGATTTATACCATGGCACCTTAGAAGGTGGAGTTCTTGTGGTGGTAAAGAGGATAGACATGCGAAAATTCGGGAAGCAGGCTCTTGCAGCGGAATTAGATTTGTTTGCCAGGGGTTTGCATGAGAGGTTGGTGCCATTCCTAGGACATTGTTTGGACAATGCTAACGAGAAGCTCCTTGTATATAAATGTGTGCCAAACAGCGACTTGTCTGCTGCATTGCATATGAAACCCGGGCAGGAATACCTTGGTTTGCACCCATTGGATTGGATAAAAAGATTGAAGATTGCAATAGGAGTTGCTGAGGCCCTTTACTACTTGCATCATGAGTGTTCACCACCAATTGTTCATAGGTATTCCTGAAATATTTTGAAGTAATACAAGCTCTCACTCTGACTACAGTATGATTTTTATATATCAAGTATCTCAAGGCTATTTGTTAACTGAATTTTACGGCATTACCATCAAAATCTAAAAGATATTCAAAATATCATTGTAGAGATCTGCAAGCAAGCAGCATTCTTCTTGATGATAAATATGAAGTGAGGCTTGGAAGTCTGAGTGAGGTATGTGCTCAGGAAGGGGAAAGCCACAAGAATATCATCACCAGGTTATTGCGATTGTCACAGTAAGTTCCAATCTCTCATTTTTGTTTGGCTGATGATTAAATATTGCATCTTAGAATTGAATAGACAATATATTTCAGTATGCCACCTATGGTAGTCTTAGTCCATCATCACACTTGTATTTGCTTGTATGCTGCTTTACTATTATAGTATTATTCTTTTTCCTGGATATCCAGCATTTCATTACATTCTACATTAAGCAAACAGTCACTTTAGACACACAGCATTTCATTTCATTACATTCTACATTAAGCAAAAATAATCATCAAAGGCAGCTTGATATCTAAGAAAATTTATGGTGACAAGAAACTTGAGCTTTTATCAAGGTTTAGAGCCATGATTCTGATATCAAAGAGGCAATATAAGTGTCTGTTCTGCCACGCAATTTAATTTTGGTACCCTAATGATGAGTAATATGTTGGTGTCAACCATTACACCACTACTTTCCTTCAATCATCAAGCCTTGTAGAAAATGATAATCATATTTGAAAACAAGAAGGCATCAGAACAATTCCTATGCATGCATTAAGAGGATGCTCAGTTATGATTCCAACTGCTAAGAGAATCTACCACACCAAGTTGTCTGAACTTTTGCTTTAACTTCCCAGCAATTATAATATCTAATATAACCATACAACTTAGATCTGGTGAAGGAAGTCTATGGCCATAGTTCATCACAAGGTCTAAAAAAGAAAAGACATCTAAAGTTTTCCCATCCGCCTTCCTTTGCAAGATAATGTCTTCTGCAAGCATTTCTGACTAAATTAACGTGGCCAGGTAACAAAGTAGATTAGTATAAATCTTTCTAGGTATTCAAAGAAAAGAAAATTTTATCACAGCCTTTGTTCTGATAATTACTCACTCATTTGCCATTAGGAGGAATATACATGTATCTATGTGAATCAACAGCTAGAATAGAAAGAAATATTGCATTTTTCAGATGTAAGGTGCATATTTCCTCATAGTGATGCATGCATCATGTTTCCTACTATCCAAAATAAAAGTAATATATACACATGTTCCATGTTAATTGCAGCCTCCATATTCTTTCATGATTTATGACATTATATATGTTTCTTAAATTTATTTAGTCTTGTGACCTTCCAAGTACCACCTTCTTCCACGCTTGTAAAACAACCTTTGGTTCCTAAATTTATATAGCCTTGAGTTTGTCACTTTTAATAATCCTTCCTTCTTGTTTGTGATCTTCAGGGCACCAGAACAAGATGTTTCTGGTAATGAAACTGACCAAAAAAACCTCCTCCTTTTCTCCAGATATTTTGCGCCCTTTACAATTCTTATCTGAATTCGGTTTTTTTGAACTTGTTAAATCTGCAGGTCCTCCTGCAACATGTTCATATGATATATATTGTTTTGGTAAGCTATTGCTTGAGCTGGTCACTGGTAAGCTTGGGATTAGCAGGTGGAACGATGCTGCAACAGTTGAGTGGATTGAACAGACTTTGCTTTACGTCAATGTGCATGAGAAAGAGCTTGTGTCAAAGATTGTGGACCCGCTCCTTGTTGTAGATGAGGACCACTTGGAGGAGATTTGGGCAATCACAATCGTAGCAAAGTCATGCCTAAATCCAAAGCCCTCCAAACGTCCACACATGGGATACATCCTGAAGGCATTAGAGAACCCTCTGAAGGTGGTAAGGGAAGATGACAATTCTGGCTCTGGTAGACTGAGAGCAACATCATCACGAGGTTCATGGAATGCTGCTTTCATGGGCAGCTGGCGGAACAGCTCCTCTGACGTTGTCTCTGTGCCTGGCCAATCAAGGGAGAATCAGATGCTAAGGCGTTCTGCTACAACACTATCTCAAGGCAGTGGAGGGGATCGTTCATTCTCCCACAAGAAGCCATACAAGGAGATCTTTCCAGAGCCTTCAGCAACACATGATATCAGCGATCAATGATGAATATATTTTTTATGATTCTTCGAGTAATAATTCTTGGTGGGTTCCCTATTCGAGCATCTGCCTGTCAGAATCCGACACATAAGCCCTTAACACTGCCAATGCCGATTGAGTAGTGATAGGAGTGATGATTTGTGTTGCAGATAGTTCTTTCTCTTCTGTACTTGCTGATGCATTTGCATACGCCACCCCTGGTGGAGGAAGAGGTCTCTGAAGCAGCAAGATAGAGTGTGCAGTTCTAATGGCAGAGGTTGTCAGTCATAGGAATAGATGCTGATTTCTGATTGTTTGCAGTTCTATTTGGTTCATCTTTCCCTCATGAACAACAAGCTGCAGCAGTTTTTCCTTGCTATATATTTCCTTCTTTGGTGGTAATTTGAGGTGATGTACATTGATTGGTTTCGTGTCACAGGTAAGTTGCTTGAAACATTCTGCAACTTTTGATGAGCATATGAAGAATAATTCTAGACTCTACTTGCACTTGTGCATGCAAATCTACAGTGACCAAACATTGAGAATCAACTGCATGTGAAGTTAGGATTAATAACATGCCCCTCTTCTTATCTAAGACAATCAAAACACTTATTTGTAATAGCAGTGTTGGATTGCATACTTTTGTAGTCTAAGTCCAAGCCCCAAAAGATTATATATCTTTCGATGTTATTCAATAAAATCTTTATCTAATCTATAAATGCATTATCGTCAGATCCGAAAACTAGATTTGTAAGGAAAATTAAATTCATCTTTTTTTTTTCTATTCTTTATAGATCAAAATTATATATCTTTTGATATCATTCATAAAATCTTTATCTAATCTATAAATGCATTATCGTCAGATCCTAGATCTGTAAGGAGAATTAAACTCGTTTTTTTTTTAGATTTTTTATAGGATCATTATAAGTGATGGAATAGGGACCAAGAGAGATTAAAAATAGATTTATAATATCAATTTTTAATATTTCGTTTCTAGGATATCTTATTTAGGTGAGAATAGATGGTCAAGATGATAATTAAGAGAGTCACTCTCATCAAGTCATATTATAAGAAATTTTATCATGATTGAATTCTTTTTTATCAATCAATAATCATAATTAAAATTCAATCAGATATATAATATATTTTATCTAATTAAATAAAATCACTTAATCAAAGCGTTCTAATGTTGTCATCTGCTAAGATCATTATGGAGAACTCCTCATGGTCACACTGTACCTCATTTTTTCCACCAAATTCCATTGATAATAATACCTCGAGATCAAAGTACTCGTGCATGAGCTCCATGCTCCCTCAGGGCCTTGGATACACGAATCTCACCTTTTGGAAGGTATTGGGATCCAGGAAATGTTTAATGACCTGCAGAGGAGAACAGAGCATTCAGTGATGAACCAGATATAAGCTTTTCTTGAGAATTCAATGAGATCAGACCTTCCAAAAGGTCTCAAGGATTCTCGGAGGGTTGTGTAGGAATCCAAAAGCAAGCCTTTCAGGATAGTAACTCCGCAGAATGTTTGTAGTCTCTGGAACAGTCTTGATGAGCACCGAGTTGACCAGTGACCAGCCAGTGAAGTCCATCAGCCACATCATTTGTTCTTGGTGCTCAGCAGCATTCTCCAGCAGATCCACCAGGTGCCTGAGTTGGTTGTCATGCGAGGATGTGTTCTGCAACCCAAACAAAATTAGAACTCTGTTCTTCACCGCAAGGACAAGATAGAAACCTAAACAAGAAGAAAGAAGAAGAAGAAGAAGTGCTGCAGTTAAACCTATTTTGCTGGTCTCATCACAATGACTGTTCTTCCTTTGCAGTCATGGAAGTTTGCTCTGTAAGCCTTTTGCCAGTTGCACCTTCAGCAGCAACCTCATGTTGAAGCAGGTAAAAAGCTACAGTGGTTGAAGACCGTGTTCTATGACATGCAGCTTGCACCTTCAGCAGCAACCTCATGCTGAAGCAGGTAAAAAGCTAGTGGTTGAAGACCGTGTTCTATGACATGCAGGAAACCGAGAGGCTTGAACCAGATGAATTGAGCTCATCCAGAGAATCTCCTCTGGCTTGAATGTTGATCTCCACTCGAGTGTTTCTTCCAACATTTTCTTCGACTTGTCCACGTTCCAGCTTCGAGCTTCCAGGTATCTACTCGGACATGCATCGGTGCACAACTTTAGGCTGCGTGCAGATAAGGGTTCCTATGGCTTCGAGCTTCCAAGCATCTACTCGGACATGCATCGGTGCAGAACCTTAGGCTGCGTGCAGATAAGGGTTCCTATGGCTGCTCTTGATCTGTTCATAGGAGCTAACATGGAGTACATGTTGAGGACTTTGAAACTAACACATTCTTCAAGTGTTTGATCACCTGAAAAAAAAAAAAAAAAATTCATGTGGGATTGTTATTGTGTCCGATTACTATGTTAGTGTGGAATTTCCAAATTTAAACCCAAGTAAAGCATAAACATATTAAATTGATATACGATCGACAAATTAGTGCATTATACATCATTTAATATAATAAAAAAATTTATTTTAAATAGATGCGTATGAATATTATCCTTCATCCAAGAGGTCGTCCAAGTTTTGTTTGACTGTTCTATATGTAATATAGCAATCAAAAGAAAAATAACATTCTTAATATGATGGTTGGATTCATCATTTGCTCTGTTTACCTTTTTCGTTCTGGTCCGTAGCATTATGTTCCTGATTACTATTAGAGCTATGTTTCCTCCGAAACATGATTGATTCTACCTCCTTAGTTATGGAAATCATATATTTTATAATATGATAGTATTATATTGGTTAGGAAAAAAATTGACATGGATGATACATCAACGCCACTTGATCGATACCACATGATTGACTCCTCAACACCTCAGTATCACGTGACTGACCTCTTTCCATCAACACTTCGACATCATGTGACTAACATCTTAATATTACATGGCAACACCTTGATGTCCAATGGTCAACACCTCAACGACACCTTATAGGCACATTAGTGATACTTAATGGTTTCGTTCTACCCTACTAATTGTTCATAGCCACTGTTTGATCGGCATCATATGTTAAAACATTACATTATTCTAGACTTAGTGGTGCCACATGGTAACATCTTGTTGTGGTGGTCGACACCTCAACGACACCTGATTGGCACATTAATGATACTTAAAGGTTTCGTTCTACTCTACTAATTGTTCATAGCTACCATTTGATTCGTTTCATATGTTAAAGCATTACATCATTCTAGACTTAGCATGGATCATCGATAATTATGCTCGAGATAAATCCACCACATATTATCTAAAGGTAATGGCTCAGGAAACCCCTATAAAAAAAAGTTTCAAGATATATTCTAATATTATCGAAAGTACCCTGACATAGTTTTATAGGATTTATATCAAATTGATGAAGTTTGGCTTGATACTAACGATCCAAATTAGCTTTCACCTTGCACAAACAAAATCTAACTTAACAATATCAAATCTCTTAAAAGATTGAGCATAAGACCATCAAATTGATTCGTTGACATCTATCAAGATCAAGTTACGAAGAGAGTAAAAGAGCCGATATACCCGGTCCAAGCTTCTGAAGAATAGAAAGAAAAGAACACTATAACATGAAAGGTATATAGAGAGGGAAGCAGACTTTGTTGGGGGATCTGAGAAAGGGAAAATTCAGTTCTTTGACGTGGAACGTCGACTTCTGCATGCTATCCTTGACTGCTTCTCTCGCCTACCTTCTTAGAAGAAGAAAGAGTCAAATAGAAGCTCTTACTCCCACCCGTTCGAGTCAAAACAGAGTCAAATATCTTCACTTTTTTCCTTACATTAAGAGCAAACTAAAATGATACGGATGTGACTGTTGCTCGCTTTTCTTTTGGCGTTAAACGATGACTCTGATTCGTCTCTTCGTATGTAGAAGCACGTTCTATTGTTTTGCTTTGTTTACATGCCAAACTCCATAGCATCATAATCCACTGATATGTTATCATGCGATGAAGCATCATTTGCCGTATTCACTAGCTTAGACAGACGATTATGATACCAGGAACTTGGTATCGTGGGATCAAATCCTTTTGTAGCACACTTGTATTTTCTTAAGTGACACTAGTTTAATCTCAAGAATAAAACATCTATTGATTATTATTATGGAAAAATATTGTTAACATCTTGGTCAGTTTGACATGATCCAGTCCCGTATATGTAAGACTGTCTATCTCCAAAATGAAAGTATTATGCTCCCGAAGTAGAAGTATTATGCTCTCGAGGTAAAAGTATTGTGCTCTCAAAGTATCACTTGCATAAAGACTAGGGTCAATGGAGGTTTCCCGATCCGGTCCCTTCGACGCTAAGTGAGTAATCTTAGATTTTTAAGTGTGAGCTAGAATAGTTTAAGACAGGAGAGAGCCCTATCTTATTTCTATATTTAGGATATATTTTATATCTTGAATGAGGAAAAAAAAGTTTATGATGACCTTGTCATAAAGGAAGAGAAGGAGTTTAGGATTATCTTACTTATTATAAAAGAAGAGAATGGAGTTTAGGATTGTCTTTATTGTTATAAAGAACGAGAATGAAGCTTGTGTTTCTCTATTTTGAATATTTGTATATGTAAACGGATGGAGGATGACTTAGATCTTGTGTGGCAATCACGTGCTAGCTAACGATATGTTCCCTATCATTTGTCCCCCCCCTCTCCCAAAGGCATTTTTCAGGACTCTTGCGAGAGAGGTTTGAAGTATGTTGTTCGATTTTTTCGGCATGGGTGGGGATCTCATTTTGCGGGTCAGGTTTTCAAATTCAGGTGTCTTGGGTATGGTATGTTGGTCTCGTGTTCTTACCATAGCGGATGTCTTTTAGCATTGATTGGGTTTTTGTATGTGAGTTGGGTTTTTCCAACTCAATTGCCTCGGGCACATTTGGCTTTATGTTTTCGTCATAGTGAATTCATGACAGTTGGGTTTCTTGACTTGCATACATCAAGTACATTTGGTTTGTATCTCCGTCATTGCAGATTCACCTCAACACTGGTCAAGTTTTTTCGACTCACATGTCTCGAGTGCATTTGGCATGTGCCTTCGCGCGGTGTCGGGCAAGTTTCCCAACTCACACATCTCTAGCACATTTGGGTTGTGCCTCCGCTATTATGGATTTATCTCGATGTTAGTCGAGTTTCCTAACTCACATGCCTTGGATATATTTGGCATGTGCTTTCATCGTAGCAGATTTATTTCGACATCGATTAGGTTTCTCGACTCACACTCCTCGGGCACATTTGGCATATGCTTCCGTCGTAGCAGATTTCAAGTCTCCTCTCCGTCGTGATGAATTTCATATTTTCTCATTATAGTGAGCTTTAAATCTTCTCTCTGTCATGGTGAATTTTAAGTCCCTTCTTCATCATAGCAGATTTTAGATCTTCTTATCATGGCAGGTTTCAAATCTTCTCTCTTATAGTGGATTTCAAATCTCTTTTCTACTATAGTGGATTTCTGATCTGCCCACCATGGCAAGCTTCTAATATTCTCTCTGTTATGACAAATTTCAAGTCTCTTCTCCGTCGTAGTGGATTTTTTATCTTCCCATTATGTTGGGCTTTAAGTCTTCTCTTCACCATGGTGGATTTCAGACATTTCCATTGTAGTAGGTTTCATACCTTCTCTCCACCATGGCGAATTGCTAAGTCATCTCTTGGTCGTGGCAGATTTCGTACTTACCCGCCATGGCAAGTTTCATACCTACTCTCCGCCGTGGTGAGTTTCCTAAGTCCCCTCTCCACCATAACAAGTCTCAGACCTTCCCCTCTTAGGATTTTTTCCTGAACTTGATCGCGGAAGGAGAGAGATTGATCACCTCCTTATAAATCTCCTCCTCCCATAAGGTAGGACTCATTCCTCCATATAAGCCATCAAAGTCCATAAGAGCTTTTGATCTTACCCCCAAGGTTTAGGAGCATCTCCTCTTAACCTCGGTTATCGATATGGTAGGTCGGTCTTCGAGTCATTCATTCCAATGTCGATTCTATTTTTTTGTCTCAGGTCAGGATGTCTCTCCTCTCTTATACAAGTTCTTCTCGATCTTCTAGTTACTAGTCAGTCGAGGTTTGTGCTACGTCTTCAGATAATCCAAGGGCCGAGGCGGTCAGGTCCTATCCATCAAAAGGGGCCTCTCCGGTGAGCCTGAGGATTCTTCGAGACTTAGAGTCCACGAGAAATTTTCAATATTGTAATTCGATAGTGTGTGCATTTCTCTCGGATCGCTTGAGAACTAAGTATTTTATCTCTATCGAGTTTGACTTGCAAGTTCCCCTACCTGGTTGGTGCCCATTTGATTCTATTCTTGGGTCTTTCTGCTTATCTTATGATGCCCTTGAGGCATGTCTTTATCTTCTTTTTCATTCAGTGACAGTGTCCTACCTTCAATGGTGAGGAATATCACATTCTCAAATGGCGTCCAACTTATGATAGTATCTGATAATGTTCATTGGGGAATGCTGAGGTACCAATATTATCTCGACTCGCACCTTTTGTCGCTTGTATCGATACTATTTAGTTGCTTGGGAGCTTCAATGTCAACAGTGCTTCTTTTATGTGAGTTTAAGTTAAGATTGGCGGTTCAGCCTCACCTAGTCGGCACGTTGAATTAATAACACTCCTCCATTCCTATCGGATGATGACGTAGAAAGTGATCAACCAAGCTTTAGAAAGCGAAATTTGCTTTATATTAGTCCTTCGGTGCTCGAAAAGAAGAATTTGTTCGACTCCACTCATCATGCGTAAGTTGTATGAAGTTTGACTTTGACCCAGAATCCACTCCTAAAGACTTTAATATGACGCTGCCACGGTATATGTGGAGGCTGCTATTGCGTTCTTGGAGGACGCAGAAAGAACGCGGAGATCGGTCAAATGGTGAGGAGTCAACGGCAATTAGGCAATAAGAAGAACGTTCAAACCATTCCTCACCACTCCATCTGACGCCGTATTGATCCTTTCCTTCTCTTGTTCTTCATCTCTATTCATTCATCAATTTGGCCTCTCTCTTGTTCGTCTTCTTCTTCTTGGGCTGCGGAGTCACGGGGAGCAAATGGAGGAGCTAGAAAGCTTCAGGTTGTACAGGAGAGACCCGCACCTCGGCCGGTCGCGCACCTGTCGCGTTCTGCTGGAGTCATCCGTCTCCTCCGAGTGCGCGCAGATGGCCAAGTACGAGAGGCTGTCGCAGTCCCTGCGGCCGCCGGGCGAACCACCGCGGCAGCAGCGGAGAGTCGGGGTCTGGCGGCTCTTGACGGACTCCTTCGGCCGGAAGGTCAGGGAGCCGCCGAGGAGAGCAACGGCGGAGGATACGAAGAACGCAGCAATCGTGGTGTGGTCGGCAGAGGGGAAGAGGAGGTGGTCGTCGTGGCTGCCGGACCCCGACAGGAGATGGCCTGTTCAGGGCTGGTAGAAGCATGAAGAAGCATGAAGAAGAACAAAGAAACAAGAGTTTGGGTTGTTGATGTTGGAGTCTTTGTTGTGACCGATATTTCTTTCATAATTGTTTAACACAATAATTAGATCAGTAAAGAAATGGAGGCATAGTTTGAACCGAACCGGTTTGGCCCATTATTACAAGTTCACATATTTATATTATTAAGTCAATCATGACTTTTCTATTCAAGAGGGAAGCGTGTTTTTAGCGACCACCTACTATTTACAAAATCTTATTAAAATATATATATATATATATATATATAATTTTACTATTAATAATCACTTAATTATCAAGCAAAACTTTGTTCTCTTAATCGTAGTGCTCTTCGTCGTTCAATATCACTCGATGCCATATATCACTCAATGACACTCGACATCGTCACTGCCTAGATGTTGCTCGTTGGCTACTTGTCATCGGACATTGCTCGACACTTGCTCGTTGACAACTTATCATCGGACGTTGCTTGATGTCAGAAACGTCATTGTGTCAGGGATAACGTAGACCAATTGTCATCTATTGCTCACTGTCAATCGTTGTTAGCCACAGCTTGTCAAAAGAAAATAAGACAAAAAAAAAAAAAAATTACTTACATTTACTTAGAAATATCTTTGAAATATTAAAATTTTCCATCGTTCAATGTCGCTCCATGCCATAGTTTGTGACCGTTCACGACTACCGCTGCTCGATGAAGAGAATGACATCGCTCGATACCACTCGAAGTCGTCGCCACTTAGATGTTACTTGTTGGTTACCGATCGTTGGACATCGTTCGACGCTTGCTAATTGGCTACTTTTCATCAAATATTATTTGCTATAAAAAATCACTCGATGCTCACCCATCATTGGCCATCGTTTTTCACCTAGAAGAGAAGAAAAAAAAATATTTACTTCCATTTACTTATAGATATTTTCGAAATATTAAATTTTTAAAATTTTATAAATAATTAATAATTGCCAATAGAAATCTCCTTCACGATCTCCTCCTCCTATTTAATTTTTTTATTTCTCCACAACGTCACCATCAAATTTGATTTTTCATTTCTCCAGCTTGTAATCAACATGTCAACTATACATCTAATTTACATAACGTAAATAAAATTTTAACTCCATTTAATTTTTATCTGATAGCTTACATTGCCCATTGGTATCTTTAATTTTATCTAAAATATAATAATCTTTTATTCATTTCCATCTCATTAGTGTCTCAAGCATAGTCATAAAAATAATTTTACTATACTAAGTACACATATGTTATTTTTTATATCATT
Source organism: Musa itinerans (assembly GCA_001649415.1). Lineage (NCBI taxonomy): Eukaryota > Viridiplantae > Streptophyta > Magnoliopsida > Zingiberales > Musaceae > Musa > Musa itinerans. The sequence continues at coordinate 55,511 of LVTN01001548.1, forward strand.
AAAAACTATAATTTCCAAAAGAGCCCAGATTTGACCATCTAACACAGCCTTGACAGCCCAAAGAACATGACCCAGTACAGGATGCAGTATAAAGTACACGAATGAAGTGGATCTTGATGGATTCGAACCACCACCCTCTCGAGCCATTTGAAACACAAATGACCGAGCGCTCTGCCATTTTGAGCTTAAAGATCCATATGCAGCACGTCACCATCAGAATGGTTTCTAACCGTCAAAATGAATAAAACAAAAACTCACCCGGCTCTCGAGATCTGGCAAAAATAAATAAGAAAAATAAGGCTTCACTTGCAAACATACGATTCGAGCCTTAATCAACTCCAAAGAAGAAACAAGAGATTCGGGGTTGAATAGAACAGTCATCGGCACGTTGAAGGGCGGCTCAAGAACCACTAGGACCTGATTCACAATTGCGACGTAAATGGACATGTTACTGCAAAACTCACCAGACTACAAATCACCAAACGATTTGTCAATTTGACCACAAACCGCCAACTGATTTATCATATTTTTTCCTCGTCTAAACTTCAATAACTCTACCAAAAAGGCCGAGGCTTCAATGGACAACTCACATAATAGTTACGTAAAAAAAGAGAGAATAAAAGACACCAACCAACGTCACCAGTAAAACGTAATAAAAACATTTTAAAATAATTCTAAAAAGTATATAAAATTAAAAGGCACCTTGCAACAAATTGTCAACCAGAGCACAAAATATAATAAACAGCTGCCACGTAACGACAAGCGGCAAAGCTTGGGAATATAACAGCCAAATGTGAATGGGTATAATTTCCGTTAATTCCAAGAACAGACTTCTAAAAGTGGATCAAATCCGCATATCTCACAAAAATCACTCCTTATGCCATGGCCAACTATGGAGGAGACTTTAACATGGAGACGCCCACGTTTATATTCTCTAGTAAACAAAGACTTGACATAACTGCCGTTGATATAAACAGCACATCATCATAAATGTGTTAATGGCAAATAATTAACACAGATCGACCGTCGATACAACTTCATGGAACAAAAATTGTAAAAAATTTAGGCTACAGCAAATGTACACATTCAGAGAAGAGAACAAAACCCGACAAGGACAATAAAATGAATGACCTGAATCCAATTACAGAATATTAGGCTACATAAGGCAAATAAGCAAGCGATTAAAGGAATAGGATGAGAATGCATGATCACCACATGCCATACCACAAAACCTCTTTAAGAGCACACAAATTTAAACGTCCAACCAACTGACTATGCGATCAAATGTTAGTTAATATGTAACTTGATATGCAGGAAAAAAAGAAATAAGTTGAGCAAACCATTACACAGCAGTGAGCGAGCTGCCACGTTGAGATCTTAAGAGGTGAAGTGCAGCGGCCCAGAACGGAAAGGCAGAATCCGGCAGCTTGACAATCTTGGGGCGACGAACAGTTCCAGTCGCAAGTAAAAACTCAGCGACCATGGTACACTCTGAAGCCGCTAGTCATCGCAGCGAATGCCAGCAACGATCTCAGTCGCAAGCCCCTAAAAAATCCACCGCCACCAGGCTTCACAGCAGCTGAATCCGCAATCCTCAAATGACCGTCGAGAGAGGCCGACCACGCACCAATCCTAGGAAACATTATGAACAAAGAAGATACAAAATATCTCACATACAAGATACAATCACACGGTTCCGAGGCATAACGACTTTGCCTAGGGTCCTTCGCTTGACACGTTACATCATAAACGAACAAGTAACATCTAATTTGAAATACAAAGACAAAGTGGACAATATACCACAACAATTGCACAAGGATCGGTATTTGAGACAAGAACGCATAAACAAATGATTAATACTCATGTAACGAGATCGAAAGCGGTACTCTAAACCGGGTGGAGACAAAACACTGGGTAGCCCACGATTATTATGGATATTGACTAAACAGGCTTGTTAATAGATCAATAATCACTAAATGATAGATGCGGCATTATTTTCAATTGCATAAGTTGCTCGAACGCTAACTCGAAGAAAATCATACCTTGCAAATGGCAGACAGGATGGCTTTGGAGTAACCACAACGTATAGGAAAATAGTACCTTAATATGATGCAGACGATTCCCGTAGATGTGCCTCAGTATGTTCACTATTCTTCCGAATTGCGATGAATATTGGTGGAGCATAATTGTAGAAGGTACTGATCAGGAAGTTCATGGAATTGTCCCGAGGAGACCGTGCAAGAAATCTGAAGGGCGGAGTAGAACAAGGGGAACAAAAACACACCGTGGGGAGAACCCGGGGTTCTAAAATCACCCCGTGCGATCTCCCCAAGAACACAAAAAAACTTTTTTTTATTATGTTTCTTTGACCTGCCATGCGAGCGCACCCAACATGGCAAAGGTCGGTGTGACAAAAGAATAGATGGACTGAACATGTCCCTAATTTACCTTACCCTCGATGGAGATTTCCAGCTTTCCAGATGCTCTACATCAGAAATAACCCATATTAACATCTCTAGTTCTAAGTACTTGAAACAAGAGACATGATGGGGATCCGTCCACCAACAACCTCGTCTGAAACATACGTCTTCGTCTCCCGTTGCGCAGCGTGAAAAACCAGACCCAATAAGGGCATGAATGAACACCAGCTGGGACGAGATACACGATCATAGGCTGATGCCGCTCCAATCACGAACTCCGAAGATCTGCACGAACCCCAGCATCCTGCAATCGGCTGCTAAAATTTTATACCTGTAGAGACGTAAAATTGAAAGTTGAAGTAGGAAAGAACAGGGATTAAAGAAACATGGAATCAGCAGTTCGATCTAGGCTTTACCAGATCGTCAAGAATACAACCAACCAAAACGACAACAGAATCGGAAAATATATGTTACTAGAACCATAAATTTATTCTCCAAGACAGATAGAAAAGAGGGTAGAAAACTCCGATAGATAGAGGAACAGAACAAGAAGAAAAAATATAAGGCAAACTAACCAGTTACCACCTCAAAATCATAGATCGGCAACCAAAGCCGCCGAAACATCACATGGCCATGTATCGAAGACAGCAACCTCCAAATAATCAAATCGGGCATGACCGATGATCGGTGTCGGCGAAACATCAGATCGGCCGTAGATCGGCGAACAGAGTGGCTCAACCATCAGATCGGACACAAAAGATTGGGACGGAAACCCAAGGGGGAACTACAACCAATAGTAGGACAGGCGGCGACGCAACCCTAGAATGAAGATGAGCGATGGAGTCGTATATTTATGGACGACGAAGTGGAGACGGACGGTTGGATCAAAGCGGTGCTTCGGCGACGGATGCGGATCCAACCACGTGGCGTGGAATAACTCGTCATGCCAGCTAAGGCGCACCGAAGTTAGGAATGCATCGCTGTCATGGTTGCGTTTGGGAACCGACTCTTTCGCGTGTCCACATCTCGCCATGGCGTAAGCGCTTACGCAATTCGCCTATCAGGATCGAGTGCGGGGGTCGCAACAAACCGACCGAAACCAACCAATCAAGTGTCCCGTGTTGGTGGCGCTTCCGACTTTTAGTGGTTGTGATGGGAGCGATACGGTGCTCAACCACCCGCGTCGCACGTCGAATCAGCGGGATTATCGTGTTGCTTGGCGTGGTGGTGGCCGTTCGTCTACGGACGTTATCTTCACCTGCAGAACGAAGGTTCACCGAAGTTACGAAGCAAGACTCGGCCCTTGAGGAGGTGTCAACCTTGAATCGTTCCATTAAACTTGGGTGACCGTAAGCCTCGGTCACCCCATTCTAACTGTTAATAATCCGGTCCTAAACTAAATTAAAAATATTTAACCTCTTCCGAAAGAAATATTATGTGTTAGATAAATGATGACCGATATCTTACGTTCGAATAAAATAAATGTTATTGAATGAAAAAAATTAAAATGGACTGATCATAATTCATCTACTATTAAAAATCTCGATTTGATATTGTTCAATTCATAATAACTGAAATAATAATTATAAATTATACCTCTTTTAATATATTTTAATAAATAAACAACAATCAAAATTAACTCATCAAATTAACCAAACGGCTCGATTATCTAATTGGACTAAGGAGCCATTTTTATCATCATTGATACACTTTAGTTGGTTGATTTTCAAGTATCTTTATTTTTTTAATAAGAAATTATATGATATAAAAATAACACAATACTTGTAGATATCAATGCTGTATCTAATATATGTGTCGTCGTATATACAATTTGATATTGTCACACTGCTCTACATTTGAGATGATCTATGCTACGTCTTCCTATTTCTAAAAAATATATAATTTAAATGATAATTTAACTATTTATACTAATGGATGTTAGACATCCTATGTTACAAAACCACTTAGTCTTTATATCCTTTGACACCAAACAAATTAACAAAGATTTTGGCTAACTATGCATCATAATTTTGATAGCATGTCTGCTTGACTTTCAAAAGCAGTTTATTAACACACATAAAAGAAGATATTAATATAGAAGAATATATATATATATATATATATATATATATATATATATTGATCTCCTCTTCTACAAGAAGATTTCTTCGCGCAAAATAAGGAAAAGAAAGAGACATCAACCTACTTAATAAGTTTTCTACTCAACACTTCATCATTGTCCTTCTTTCGTTTTGTAATTTCGGTATAAGCTCGCTCCTCTATTATAAGTTGAATTAACTTAATTTCATCCAATGAGATAATCAAATCTCATCTTCTTCTCTCATTGTTCTATAAGCCGCTTAACGAAAAACATATAGTTAAGATAGATATATTATAAAAACTATAAAGAGTTAAAATGAATTCGATCGACTTGTGACATATATTGATGAGATGGATCTTGTCAATAATAATTAACTATTTTACTTTTATAAATATTAAATTATATTTAAATATATAACAAAATAATAACAAAAGTTTTGGATATGTCTGTTAGCTATGTCAAAATAATAACAAAATTATATTAAAAAACCCCCATTTGTTTTTATGAACCACAGTGCAATTAAAATCGGTAGGTAGTAGTATCATGATAAGATTAGTAATCCTCCTTGTTTTTCACTAAATAAAGTTTTAAAAAATATTAATAAAAAATATATATAGTATTTTTTTGTATATATGTGAATGTTTATATCAAAGAATATAATAATATCTTTTGATTTATTAAAAGAATTATATTTACTGATTGATAGGAGAAATATTCATCGCATTCAAAACTCAACACTTGACAACCCAATTAGACGAGACTGGGTGATCTACATAGGCCCGATCTAATATAAAATTTTAAAGATATATTTTACTTATATCATAGATTTATTTTTATTAAATCAAATATAAAATTTATTCAAATCATGATAATTGAAGTAGATTATTGTTTTACTCCTTTTGATTTTTGTGAAAGTTAGTATTGGATCGGATATCTGAAATCTTTTCAATTTCATATGAATTTTTTATATAAATAAAATTAGATAAAATCGGATTGATCGAGACATCAGCGGCACGCCCGGCGCGGGCAGCGGGAGGGGCAGCCATCCTTTCGTTCCCCGGAGGGCAGCCTCACCTGACACCAACGCCAGTGCTGGTGGTACTCTCTCTCCTCTGCCGCCTTCTTTCCCTTTCATCTGCCTGCCAACGATCGTCACCTCCTTCTTCCGTTCTATCTCTCGAGCATAGTCGTTGGAGGAAGCGACGAGATGGACTGCTGGGGCTGAGACAGTGCGTCCCTCCGCCCCTTACATCAGCTCCTCCATGTGCGTAGTTGACTGTCCTCTAATTTCTTCTTGTTTCGATTTATTAACGCCATGAGGAAACCGTGAGAAGCGGGCGGTCACCCCACGCGAGGGTGAGGAAGCCCGAAACGGAATCCAAGACGGCGTACTTGTAGCTGTAGTCGTAATTCCAAAGGAGAAGTTTCGCTTGGCTGACCGCGTAGTTGCTGACCGGCACAGGCTCGAAACCGCACCGCTCCATCACGGCCCTCCATTCCTCCTTGGCCGCCATCCGCTCCCGTCGGTTCGGCCCATCGCCCGCACCCACAACCGCCCCCTGGATCCGATGCCCTAAGAGGAGGCGCTCCACCTGGGCTCGCTCGGCCGAGTCTCGCCGTATTGCTGGGTCGAGCGAGTCGAACACGGCCGCGTAGTAGGCCAGCGCCGCCCTGAATCGATCCACGAAGCGCCCCCGGTTGACGCTCGCCTCGTACTCCCCCAGCGTCACGACGCGGGGGACGAGCGACTTTGCGATCCCGAGGACGCGCTCCACCGATTCGGGTGAGTCGGCGAGGAGGTGGTAGAGCTGGAGCATGAAGTTGACAACCACCACCTCGTCCGAGTCGATCCTGAAGCAGGACACTGTGAGCTCCGCGATCGGGGTCAGGATGGGGTCGAACTCGAAGTCCAGGTCGAGGATCGCGGCAAAGTCGCGCAGGCGGTTTCCGGTAGCGGTAAGCGAGGCGGCGGGGGCGGCGCCCAGCATCGGCGCGGGGATGCCGGAGACCCGGACCCTGGAGGGTTTCCCGCGGGGGCGGGTTGCCAGAGCTTGGAGGAGTGCCGCCCACTGGATCCCCTGGATGATCCCAAAGTCCACAATGTGGATACGCGCCGCGGATTCGGTGGCCTCGACGATCGCCTGGTTCGCTGTGAGGTGGGCGAACTTGGAGTAGGGGCATGCGTCGTTGAAGACCTTGTAGCAGAGGGTGAAGTCCTCCGGTGACGAATCGAACGCGGAGGTGGAGCACAGCGGCACCGCCACGGTGGATGGATGCGAGTGCTCCTTCTGATCACCAAGGAGGCGGCGGTTGAGAGCTTCGGCGAAGTAGAAGGCCACGCGTTCCGTTGGATTGCCTAACTCAGAGGCGGACTCCCTGACATGGATCAGGGACTTGGCAGCGAGATCAGGGTCGCCATCGGCGAGCCGCGCGCAGTCGAGGAGTGATTCCAAGAGAGGCGGCGATGAGGTGTTGCTCTCTGGCACCTCATCTCGGACGGAGGCGAATGCGGCAGCTTCAGAGTCCTTGTTTAGTTCCGGCGGATCGAATGACGGGGTTTCCGATGCCAGTCCCGGAGGGTTTAGGGCGACAACGGCGGTATACTGGTGGTCGTGCTGGATCGGTGGAAGATGAGCGATCTCGGAGGGCTCGGAAAAGAGGACGCGGTTGAGGCCCGACGCGGACGCCGGGTGGGAGGGGTGGTTTATGTCGGCGGAGCAAGAGGCGAAAGCGTCCGCGAAGAGGGCGCCGGCTGCGGCCTGCCACGGGTCGCTCATGAGGTCACAGTTGTCAGCGGGAGACTCACCGATCAGACTCTCCATCCACTCTTCGGTGTCGAACTCCGGGGTCACGGCGGCGGAAGAGGAGTGGAAGTCGCAGAGGCGGAAGGGAGCCTGGTCGAGGTGGCCGCTGCCCCCGGGTGGCGCCTCGAAGCCAGCGACGCGGTCGGGGGTGAAGGGGTCCGGGAAGGCGGCCTCGGCGTCGGGGATGACGAAGGGGAAGTGGTCGGGCATGTGCTGCTGGTGATGGTGCGAAGCGCCCCACGGCTGGGTGCTGGTGGAAAACGGGTTGGCGGAGGCAGCCAGCTGCTGTTGCTGTTGGCGCTGCTGCTGCTGCTGCTGGATGACCTGCTGCGCGATCGCCATTAGATTTCCGCTCTCCGCGCACATGTACGCCATTCCCCTCCTGAAATCCTCCGACGAACAACCAATATACTACGCCCTCCTCCTTAGTCTGCGAGCTTTAAGTTCTTCAGTGGTTGCTCTTCTGGATCGACAGGGAGCATTTAGGCCGGATTGATATACAAAAATGGAGATGCGGAGCGGTTCTGATGTCAGGCTATATCGTGTCGAGAGAAGAGTGTGTGAGGAGGATGGGGGTTGAGAGGGAAGGTCTTGAGCGGTACCGTACCGGTGGGATTTATAAAAGTGGGAAGTTTTCTCTCGAGTTGTCCGGCTGTGAGAGATAGGGCACGGGAATGGTAGGAAAAGCCCAAGACACACGGAGGTGGGCCCTTTCACGACCGTCAGAGATAGGGCACCGAACAGACAGGGAAAACCGAAGAAACACGGACGTGCGCCTCGCAAGGGCCCACCACCACTGTGGAAACATGAAGTAAGGGTGGAGCTTCCTCCGACGTGGCACCATAGGATGCCCTGTCGTCTGCCTTAGCCAAGACAGGAGAACCCGCCCTCATCTCGACAGCAGCAACTGGCACCGCCCCCCTGCCGGTCGGGAAATGATCGTTCGTTGGTGCGTCGTGAATGACGATTCGCGCCAACGCATGCTCTTCCACGTTACCCGCCCGGGGTTGGACATGCCACGTGGGCTTCACATCTCATGAGACCTTCCTACGAATGTCCTGGGAGCCCGCAGACAGCCACCTCCCTTTACCACCAAAGGATATCGTCCGTGTCGGGACGTGTCGGATACTCCGGCCACGATAAGGTGCTTCAGTGTTCGACCCCGAACACCGCATCGGCTGCACCGCCGTGTCCCCTAGCGGGGCCGCTCTCCTGCCGCCGCAGCTCCGTGCTTCGTGTAGATGACGTCGTTAGGGACCAAAGCCGTTGGCTGCTTGCGTGGGCGGGTCCCTGCGGCGTTCCACCAATTCATCGCGTCTTAATGGCCTCCGATGACACGAGGGCAAAAAACTGTGACCCGATTGCCTCCTCCGGGCCGTCTTTGCTCGGAGTCGCGGGCCAAAGGTAACGCCGACGGCGATCGTGGTAAAGCTCGAATCAAAAGCAACCAGGAGTTTGCTTAACTTCTCGCTCTTCTTCCCTTCTCTTTTGTAATGGAATGTGAGGATTCTCGATCCATTTTAAGACACGGATAAAAGAAGTCGGCTCGGGACGAGGGACGGTCTTGTCAGGACGCTTGGGTCATCGAGTGATATTTTAATTTTTTATTTTTTTTTCAGCAAAATTATTATCATATGACATATAAAATTGTAAACAAGATATTTATTATAATACTTATGTATATTTGTATCTTTGGATTATAATCATACTTTGCACGATAGGGTTGATCATCTAGTTGGTAGTCTCATTTTGATTTATTTTGATGCTCGTTTTAGGTTTATAAATGAAGATTATATCATGCGGGTACTTATGGGCATTTCAATTTATGATAGACCATTTTGGATCTTTTATTGCGCGATCATTTAGAGTTTGCGAAGTTAATAGTTATAGTTTGCATTGGTTATAAAGTATTTGCTAAAATGATTGCTCATAGATTTTGAGTAAAATGCTTTCTTTTTCTCTTTTATAAATCCTAAGGAACTATAAGAGGTTTAAGAGATGTTGACTTTTGCGGATGGACAAACAAAAGTACCACACGACTTAGGCAAAATCAGTTAAGTTTGTGACATTTGGTATCAGAGTGGGACAAGTACACATAGAAACACTTAGCATGCAAACATGAGAGACCTAGTTGGATTATGTTGAGGGCAGTAAGCACGCATGATCGTTTGGGGGAAATGGGCACGGAGATGTTGGGAAATGAGTTACTTAGAGGTGCGAGCATCTAAGATTGACATTTAAAAGAATGACTAACACTTCGCGCGAGAGACACTACAAGGATGAAGAATGCATAGTACACAAAGGTTGAGATGACTGAATTCAAGCTAATGACTCAATGTTGGTAAATGATGAGATCGTACAAAGTGAGATGGGTTGCTCAACAACCGAAAGAGTTGTGCAAAGCTCACAAAAGTGAGGGGAATTGCTAACTCGAAGAATTCAGTAATTATGTAAGGGCTTGTATACGGATGATGAAATATTCATGGCTATCCCAAGGCGATCAAAACTTGGCGTCATGGAGCATTAAAACATTTTCTTCGACATGAAAAGGATACGTTTGAAGAAGGCTAACGTATACAGCAAGTTTAACATATTGCTAGTCCTTAGGGGTGTAGTTGAGGTTGTATTGGCGAAGAGTCATAATCTAGCAAGTGCGTTTGCGAGGGCAAAATAATCCATAGTTTATTCGGCAAGTCGGAGTAGTATAAGAGGATGGTGGTCTTTGAAACTTTCAGAGAAAAAGATGTAAGGAGAGAAATTGCTCTAATGAAATGAATATCCAAGAATGATAAGTTTTCATGCTCTAGAGGGAAAATCACGTGCAACAAACTGCACATGTTAAATAGTACCTCAAAACAATGACTCCACAAAACTCAATGGATTGAGCGAGCGGTGAGGAGTCATTGCATGATCTTGTATAAGGTAATGCATTGGTGAATGTATTACGAGATTAAATGAGAGAGTGATTCAAGACAACACCAAATGATGGTACACTTAGAGCCGATATGGAAATCGAACTTTACGGAGGGCTAACTCGTGGAATGGTGGATGCAAGAATGGCCATCAATTCAATGCAAACCGAGGAGTGAAGCAACTTGGGTGTAACTTACTAAAGTGCCCAAGTTGCATGAATGGAGTTGGCATAGAAGATGAAACCCTAAACCTTAAACCTTATTTGGGGCATGTGGACAGCAAGAAGGGTCGCCCCTTCTTGAGTGCATACACAACGAGGAAGATTGTGCAATGATTTGAAGAGCATCTTCATAGTTCTTGCCATGTGGATCAATACTAGAGAGGAGGACAGTTGACCTCCTTCATCCTCTCCCATAGTTCTGTAAGAATTCAGGGATATACAATTTCCTTGTAACACATTCTTCTTATACGTATAGTTTTTCGATTTTGCGGGTTTTTGAGCACCAATCTTTGGACGATGATAAGAGACTAATTTTTCTATGGAAATGAGATTTTGTTTTATGTTCTTTCGATGCACATATGATGTCTCCCTAGATTTCCTAATAACAAGCAGCCTTCAACAAATCTATAGGGCAGCAATAGTTGTTGCCCTTTCTCTCCCTTTTGCGTTAACAATTTTGATGTCAAAAGCCCTCTTTAAAATGACTTTTAATAGAGGAAATATGTGTAGTCCAAATTTGAAAACTATGATAAAAAAATTGTAACAATCATACAAAAATAATTCTATGTGATTCAATACAACACATATAGTTTAAAAACTAATCTTTCACACAAATAACCTGACTTTGATACTTTTGTTGGGAAACCTGGAGTAACATCATATGTCAGCGGAAGAACAAAAAATAAAAATTCTATATTTCTCGTAGAAAATAGTTTCTCATCATCGTACGAAGATTGGTGCACGAAAAAAATACAAAACCGAAAAATTATGCGCATATGAAAGATGTGTTACCCAGGGAAGTTATATATCTATGAAAATCTATAGATCCGTGGGAGAGGATGAAAGAGGTCAATTGTCTTCCTCTCTAGCGGTGATCCGTATGGTAGGCGCTGCGAAGACGCTCTACAAATTTCTACGCAATCATTCTTTCCACGTGCACCATATGCTCAAGAAGGGGTCGGCCCTTCTTACTATCCACATGCCCCAAATTGGGGCTGTTGGCTGAGGAGATGAGAGGGAGTGGAGTGTAGAAGGTAGCAGTCAAAAAGGGTCTAGCCTATGCCTCTTTGGTTCTCTCATATTTATAGATGTTCTTATCAACTTAACCCTAATGGATCCTATCATATTGGATATTAGATCTTTATCCAACTACGCATGTCTCTTAGATTAATAGGTCTCTACTCAATAATCTCTCATTGGCTTTTATTGGATCTTATCCATAAGATCCAATAATTCGGGGGCTTACTGGATTTATAATAAGATAGGGGCTCTAGCGGATATCTCATATATGAATCTCTACTCGTCGTAACATCTATCATTTGTGTGTGACCCTTTAGGCCCAATATCGAGCTAAATGTGAGTTATATTTGTTAGAATTCATTCTCGCTCAGTGAATTATTATCTTCATAATAATTCACTCGACTCATCGACTACGGATGTACTAGGCCATTATGTCGTAGTCCCCAAATGATATAGGGGAATCTAATCCATTGGACATGTCCGTCCTTAGTTATCATGTATATAAAGTCTTTTATTAATCTAATATCCTAAAGACCGTATACCGAGCATAGTATTGTCAGCCTCAAACGAAATTTACTCGAGTCTCACTAATCAGATTCTCTCGAAGAACTCTTTCTCTCTCAATCCAAATGACCCTTGCTAGGGATTTGCCTAAGCAAAAATACTCTTATGACACCGAGAACAGATGATCCTCTATCGATACTCAATTGCCCTCGTAAGGTTGGTTGTCACTTCCGATGATCGATTGTATTAGATTTAGAATTTTTAAATCTATAAATCTGATATCAAAGAGTATAATATTTATACATAATATCCTTGGTATCTCAAGTCTAAGGACCAGATACTCTATTGGGATAATGAAATCGCTGTTTAACAATGAGGCTTTATCGATCATCCAACATTCTATGAGCGGATAGATTAATTAACTTATTCTCCGATGAGCACTTGCATTGTATCTCTACTGTCCCCACATAAGCAACTATGAGATCAACCGCCTCCATTATATGGACGGGTATACAACACACTAGTATATCCGGTTATCTCGATGTCCCTCTCGAGTAACCTATGACCGAGATTATTTAGGGTCTATGTTTAAAAGTGAATCAATCTCATTATTGTGATCTCGTTACGATTTGATTCTCAATGCATAGATCTATGGATTACAATATATAATATAAAGTGAAAAAATACCAAATGAGTAATAAGCAAAAAAGAGTATATATTGTGTCACACGTGTCATAGCTTGCAGGGCGCCTATGGCTAGCAGTATATGCTAGTCTCCTCTTGGCCACTCCTCATATTTTCCTCCCTCTTCTCTTCTCTCAACCAACAACCCCTACTTGGGGCATATGTACAACAAAAAGAGTCAGCCCCTTCTCGAAGATAACATAATCTTGTGATGCGTGTATAGAGAAAGATTATACTATGATTTGAGGAGTATTGTCGCCACATTTGTCATGTGGATCACCACCAAAGAGAAGGACAGTTGACATCATTCATCCTCTCATATAGATATAAAATCTTTTAGAGATATATGATCTCTTTAGGTAACACATATCGCATGATATGCATAAATATTTTGATTTTACGATTTCTTGCACACCAATCGTTGC
>LVTN01001549.1:0-17684 GCA_001649415.1 Musa itinerans
GACACAAAAGGGGAAGAAAGGGCAGCAACAGATTGGCCGAAGGCTACTTGTAGCCTTGGCTGAGAGCACTACCTTGTTGTTCTTGGCCTAGCCAAAAGCCGCAAGGCTGAGAACTATAAGGTGCTCTCAGCCATGGGAGTGGCAGCCCATGCTGCTAGGTTTCTTGGCTGCAAGGGGCACCCTTAGCGGCCAGGATTCTTGGCCGCATGGGGCAAGTTAGCAGCTAAGGATTCCTGGCTACCTATGCTCACACTACAACCAGGGTTTCCAGGCTACAAAGGTAACCTTGGGGGCCAGGGATCCCTAGTCACCCAAGACAGTCCTACGACCAAGGTTTTCTAACTGTATGGGGCACCCTAGGGTAGGGTACCCCATAGGGCTACAAAATAATTAATTGAACAATTTAATTAATTAATTATTATTATTATCTATTAGTCCTATATGATGATGTATACATGTTGACGGATGATAATGGACCATGTGATATAATATATGTGTGTATTATGATTATTATTATTATTGGGGCCTACGAGCCTCTATTTTTTCTTATTCATTATTAGGCATGTATGCTTATAATTATATTATAATTATACGAGGAGATATAGTAGGAGCGTGGAGGTGATAGCGAGACCCACAAGGTCGAGACGGACGATCGTGATACATGGAGTTGCGTTGAGATGCTGACAGAACCGACAAGAATGAGATAGATGATCATAGGGCATGGAGATGCGCCGAAGCACACATAGACCATGATATGAGTAATTAGGCCTACTAGCTTGAGCTTAATCACATTAGGTTGTGGTCCATGATCATCTGGTGTGATTGCTCATGTGATGTGTGATTATTTGTACACCTACTAGATATGTATATATATTTATATGCGATGTAGATATATATTAAATATGTATGTGTGTGACATGTTATAGGAGACCGAATCAAAATCCTCTCTCTCGATAATATTAAGTCAGTAAATGTGAGGCAATTAGATTGATTCACGTGGCCTTCCATCGTTATAGGTAGGAATCAATTCCCAACGTAGGTTAAGTTGGTTGAGTCCCTCGAGGCTCACCTATATCGCGATTCGATATCTTGCCTATGATATAGAGATGCCACTAGTGACTTGAGGACATGACATGCTTAGTCGAGTCCCTCAAGAGCATATCATCGAATCAGACTCATCTTGTAATGATAGTGATGACTTAACCGAATATCATAGTTGGTCGAGTCCCTCAAGGCCATAGTGGTTTGGAGGCCGAACAAGATGAGAATCATAAAGAGTTATGATTGGTAAGAGTTTCCTGCCTTTATGGGCGTAGTGTGATTGGTTAATGCTAGTCATAGGTGCCCTACAAGTCAATCACGTGAGTGATGACACGTGTGACATAATATGCATTCTTTTTACTTATTATATTTTAATATTTTATCACTTTATATTGCTTATTGAATATATGCATATATATTGTGATGTCTATGGATCTGTGCAATGGGAATCATGTTAGGATCGAGAGCACTAAGAGGGGGGGGGTGAATTAGTGCAGCGGAAATCTTTCAGCGATTAAAAACGAAAGCTGCGTTCGTTATCGAGATAACCGGACAAACTAATGTGTTGTATACTCGTCCATATGATAGAAGCAACTAGTCTTATGACTACTCGTGTGGGGATACTAGGGCTACAGTGCAAGTGCTCATTGAAGAATAAGTTTACTGATTGATCCGCTCACGAAATGATGAATGGTTAATGATACCTCATTGTCAGACAATGATTCCGTTATCCTAGTGGTGTACCTGGTCCTTTGACTTGAGACATCAAGGATGTCCTATATGAGTAATCCACTCTTTGATACCAGACTTCTAGGTTTGAAAGTTCCAGATCTAGCACAACCAGGGGAGTGGTAGCCAACCTTACGAGGGCTATTGAATAACGATAGAGAATTATCCGCTCTTGGTGTTAATAAGAGGAATATCTCATGTGTTCATGCTCAGACAAATCCCTAGCCAAGGTCATTCGGATTGAGAGAGAAAGAGTTCTTCAGGAGAATCTGATTAGTGCGAGACTCGAGTAGAAACCATATGGGTCTGATAGCACTATGTCTGATATATGGTTCTGGGAAATTAGATGGATGAGAGACTATATATACATGATAACTGAGGATAGATAGGTCTAAAGGATTGGATTCTCCTATATCATTTAGGAGCTACAGTATAGTGGCCTAGTACGTTCATAGTCGATGAGTCAAGTGAATTATTATGAAGATTATAATTCACTAAGTCAAAAGGAGTTCTGACAGGTATAACTCATGGCCAGCTTAATATTGGGCCTAGAGGGTCACACACATATGGTAGGCATTGCGACAAATAGAGGTTCAGATATAAGATATCCATTGGAGCCCCTATCTTATTGGATATCCAATGAGCCCCTGAATTATTGGATTCTATAAATGAGGTCCAATAAAAGCCAAACTAAGAGGCTTGGGTCGTTGGGTGGAGATTCAATACCCAATAGGATATGATCCATTAGGGTTAGGTTGACAAAGGACCTCTATAAATAGGAGGGAACTAAACACCTATAGGCTAGAGATTTTTTGTTACCACCTCCTATTCTCCTCTCCCCTTCTCCTTAGATAACAGGTGTAGAGATTTGAGTAATGATTGGAGAAGTGTCGTCATAGCCCTACTGTATGGATTACTGCTAGAGAGGAGGACACTTGAACTCCTTCATCCTCTCCTACACATCTGTAGGGATTTAGGGATATACAATCTCCCTAGGTAAAACATAATCTTTCATATATGCAGTTTTTGGTTTTACGAATTTTACGCACCAATCTTCGCATGATGACGAACACATCATTGGGAAATTTGGGAATTTTTGTTTTCTATTCTTCTACTGTGCATGTGATGTCACCCCTAGATTTCCCTACAATCGAGTCCCTTAAGTTTACGTTAAGATGCCGATTGAATCTCAATCCCCACTAAAGATCCGTCGGGGGTCTCCGATTCATATATCGAAGGGAGTTGTGTGTTTTACGAGAAAATAATGGAAGTCGATTAAGATAGAAGTCCTTATCTTAATTATTTATTTTTATAAAATCTGCATGTTATTTATTTCTGCTGCATCTTTATTTTCAGAAAAAAAAAATATCGTTTTCAAATTCCTTACATGGCATATTTGATGTCAACCACCTCATTGGTCTAAATTATATGGATTGGCTATGCAACCTGAGAATTATTCTCATGATAGAGAAAATCACGTACGTCCTTGATATAAGGATACCTACACTCGAGGAAGGGGCAAGCGAGGATGAGATCGCTCGCTACGTGAAGTACATAGATGACTACTCTTGCTCGGTGTTACATGTTGGGCTCCATGACTCCTGAGTTATAGAGATAGTATGAAAATATGGATGCTAAATCCATTCTCCTACATCTTTGCAAATTGTTTGAGGAAAAGAGAAGTACTCGATAATATGAGATATTCAAGAGTCTCTTTCGTGCTAGGATAACTAAGGGGATACTAATTCAAAACCATGTCCTAAAGATGATAGAGTAAATAGAGAAACTCATAGGTCTAGGAATGGTCCTAGAGGATGACTTGTATGTGGATCTTATGCTTCAGTCCATACTAGATTCATTTTCTCAGTTCATAATGAATTTTAATATGAATAAGCTTGGTCGAGTCCCTCAAGGATATATCATTAAATTAGACTCATCTTGTAACGATGGTGATGATTTAATTGAACATTATGGTTGGTTGAGTCCATCGAGACCATAATGGTTCAAAGGCCGAATAGGACGGGAATCACAAAGAGTTGTGATTGACAAGAATTGCCTACCTTTTCGGGCTTAGCATGATTAGTTGGGACTCTTGAGGTTATGTTGAGATGCTAATTGGATCCCAATCCCCACTAGAGATATATCGATGATCTTTAATTCATATATCGTAGGGAGTTAGATGATTCACGAGAAAATAGTGGGAGTAGATTAAGATAGAAGTCCTTATCTTGATTATTTACTTTTATATAAAATCTGCATGTTATTTATTTTTATACTACATCTTGATTTTTAGAAAATATCGCTTTAAAATCCCTTACGTGGCATACTTGTTGTCAACCACCTCACTAATCCAAATTATATGGATTGACTCTGCAACTTAAGAATTATTCTCACAGCGGAGAAAATCGCATTTGTCCTTGATATAGTGATTTCTATGCTTGAGGAAGGGGTAAGCGAAGATGAGATCACTCGCTATGTAAAGTACATAGATGACTCCACTCTTGCTTAGTATATAGATAGCTTCATGACTCCTGAGTTACAAAGACAACATGAAAAGATGGATACCAGATCTATCCTCCTACATGTCCATAAATTATTTGAGGAATAGGAAAAGACTCAGCGATATGAGATATCTAAGAGTCTCTTTCGCACCAGGTTGATTGAGGGGACATCGGTTTATAACCATGTCTTAAAGATGATTGAGTGGATAGAGAAACTCATAGGTCTAAGAATGATCCTAGAGGATAACCTGTGTATAGATCTTGTGCTTCAATATCTACTAGATTTCTTTTCTCAATTCATTATGAATTTTAATATGAACAAGTTTGAAGTGACTCTCCTTAAGCTCTTCAATATGTTAAGGGAGGTTGAGAGCACTATCAAGAAAAAGAAGCCAATTCTCTATGTTGGTGAGACTAAAAAGAAAAGGAAGGCAGAAAAGTCTCTTAAGAAGAGCAAGGGCAGACTAGGTAAAGCAAAGGTTGCTAAGAAGGACCCGGCAAAAGACAAAGGTCAGTGCTTCCACTACAGCAAAGATGGGTATTGGAAGAGGAACTTCAAAGAGTACCTTGCAAAGAAGGTGAAATAGAAGCTTGGAGAATCTTCGGGTGCATTCATGATCAGTCTCCATTTGTCATATTCTTATGATAACACATGGATATTAGATACTAGCGATGCTTATCACATCTGCAATTTGTAATAGGTTTTGGCAAGACCTAGGAGATTGGCGAGAGACGAGATGAACCTCAAGATGGGCAATGAAGCAAAAATTGCTATAGTGGCTGTTGGCGAAGTCACCCTACATTTGCCTTGTGGAGCTACTATTACATTAGATGCATGCTACTTTGTTCCTTCTATTATTAAAAATATTATTTTCATTTCATATTTGATAATTAGTGGATATAAATTAATTTTTTAGAACAATAGATGTTGAATGATAAGATCGTCACGAGAAGAACATTGTATAATGATTTATTTATACTAAACATTGCTCCACATATCATGAATGTAAGTGTGTCCAAGAGAAAATGAGATGAGGTGAACAGTGTATACCTATGATATTGTAGGCTAGGTGATATCCATGAGGGAAATATTCAAAAGTTGCTAAAGGATAGATACCTAGATCTATTCGACTATAAGTCATATGTAACTTGTGAGCATTACCTTCGTGGAAAACTGATCAACTCTCAATTTAGTGAAATTAAATAGAGAGCTATTGAGTTGCTAGAACTCATACACTAGAAAGGGAGGACTCTTTACACTTTTACAATACTTTCACACCCCAAGACTTTAATATTTTATTCACACTTTCATGTATTTTCATGCAGAAAAGGGTGAGGTATTTATAGGCCCAAATAGCTTTAGAATTGGAGCCAAAAAGTGTCACATCCCCGGATTTTGGGGTACTAGTGGTACCACTGCCATTATTGGGCGATACTCCCGCTTGCAGATTGACATTGGGTGGTACCATCGCTCAATCTGGGTGGTACGACCGCTTGACAAAGCTCGGAGACGGAGCTCTAGCGATACCATCGCTTGGCAGTATTAACTACCGGTGGTACCACCGCCCAGTCGGGGCAGTACCATCACCTAGAGCACTTGAGAGACTAAGTCCCAGGTGGTGCCACCACCGGTCCTAGCGGTGCCATCGCCAGCCATGACTTCAGGTGTTGAATGGGCTGTTTAATTGGCTCAATTCAGTCCTATTAAGGGCCTAGTTGGCCCCAAACTAAGTTAGTAGGATTACCTCCTAATCATAACTCAACTTATGGTCTAACTATAATAATTAAGACATTTAAACAAGCAATCTCTATTCGGTATGTCAATTGTTCTCTCGATGAACTTTCGATGAACTCCTGATAAACTTTCAGCGAACTCCCGATGAACTCTCCGCAAACTCCCGATGAACTCTCGGCGAACTTCCGACAAACTCTCGATGAGCTCCCGACGAACTCTCGACGAGCTTCCAGCACATTGTCTGAATCTTTGACGTATCGTCCGATCTTTGACTCCGGCCTAACATCTGCTTTGTGCCTTACTGCTATCATAGTTAATCATACACACTTATCTCAACATATATATTAGATCAAACAATTAACCAATTAATTTCATTATCAAAATCCAAGATTCAACAGTACCACCACCCAGTTTGGCGGTACCATCACCTGACAGCCTCGAAGACCGAGTTTTTTGAGTTTTCTAACTCACAGGAGGTCACCGTTTGACCCAACTTTTGAGTCACTAAATGGGCCCCCCAATGAGCCTAAATCAATCCCAATTAAGGTCCAATTAGCCCCTAATTGAGTTAGCATTATTACACCAAAAGCTAACTCAATTAGCCCCCTAAACTACTTTGATCTTAGACAAATGATTACAAAGCATGAATCCTTTATCCGGCATGTCATTGGTTCATCCAGTGCATCGTCCTCTCCTTCGGCATATTACCCAATCAGCATATTGACTCTCGCAACTTCTGATCTCCTTAGCGCAATGTCCGATCCTTCGGCCCGATGCTCGAAGTCACGGCATAGAGCCTTCTACCGATACGCTGATCGATCTTCCGGCCCGACGTCTAATCTTCCGACATGTTCACTCCGGCCCAACATCTGATTCCTCCTGCTTTAATCAATTTGCCTCTCCTTAATCGAAACTAGTCCAGCGTCACTCAAAACGTAGATTAGATCACAAACTCATTAATTGATTTCATCATCAAAATCCGAGATTCAACACCTATAACAGTAGTAGTACCACTCAGGGCATCAGTAATACCACAAAAAATTCAAAGATTATGATAATATTACTACCAAAGTCCAGAATTATAATTATGTTAAAAGTTACGATGGTAGTACTGCCCATTATCAATGATAGTACCACCCATACTCTGAATTTCGAGAATTTAAATTTTTGACTCTATTCTTGAAGCATTTTATAGCCTATAAATACTTCACTCAAGCTTGATTGATTGAGCAGCCATTTTCAAGCTAATAAAGTGTTGTAAGATCTTATTTTGAGCATAGTTTGAGTCTTCTCTTCCTTTTAAGTTTAGTTAAAATTTGAACTTATAGGAGATGAGAGATCTCTTATAAAAAGAGTGTGAATGTGATCTCCTGCACTTGAAAAAGGAGAGAGTTATAACAATAATAATTGATCTTTGCATGCTAGAAAGAAAATTTATAATGAAAACTAATAACCTCGAGGAAAGAAGAATCGAGAATAGATATAGGTTGGGAAGATCAAACAACTATAAATTAGTTTACGTCTCTTTGCTTGCCTTTTAGTTGTGACCTAGCTTTATTCTTTTTTACTTACAACTTTAACTTAATCAATCGAGTTTTAAAATGGATTAAAAATACTATTGCACTAATTCACCCCGCCCCCCTCCCCCCAACAATTATAAACTAAGATGAGAGGGTTAGTACCACTAAGATCCTAATAAAAAGATACCCCGAGAGGGTTGTTATTTCTTGAGCTTGGGTTGTATAATATTGAGATTATCCCTAATTTGCAAGTTGAGCATATTGGATATTCATGTGCCAACTTGAGGGGGAGTCTTGAAAATGATAATATAATTGTCAAGATATGATAAATTGAATAAATGATTCATGAAGATTCTCATGTAAAGGATTATATGATTGAGATTTTATACGATGTAAATATACCTTATATGATGTAAACAAAATATTGACATAGTAAAATGCATCTTGTAAAATCAGGAAACATATTATTTAGATTTATTCACAACAAGGACTTATAAATACCATAGATAATAAAATTCTATCATTCTACTAAGTATTTTCTTTTTTTACAATCCTCAATATGAAAAAGATAATATCAAGAGTTGTTTTAGAAAATCATCCAATTAAATTTATATTTCAATAGAAGCTTATTATTCATAATTTTTTTACTATTGACAATCTCTTACTATTGATAATCCCTTAAAAAATAATAAAATATTATTTTATTATTTACAATCCTAGGATTATTATTATTTTTTTTTTTTCAAACAATCCTTTGTTTCATCCTTGTTATTATCATCAATATCACTCACCACTACTTATGTTGCTCGCTGTCTCTCTACTGCTGCTGATGTTATCTGATCTTGCTCGTGGCCCTTAATATAATCATTTGAGGAGGAAGAAAAGGAAGAAAGAAAAAGAAAATGAAGGTGAGAAGGATACTTTCATTCATTTATAAAAATATAATTTAGAAATATAATTTTTTTAAAAAATAGGATGTTAAATAATAAAAAATACGAATAATAATAATCCCTCAAAATTTATCGAAATACTTATAATGGTCTGTGAAATATATAATATAATAAGATAACAATTATCCTGTAGATATTTATATATATTACATGTTGTCGTAGCCGACACCGGTTGAGGGACCCAAACACCCCTTGGGGTGGGTGATTTGCTGGATCGCGTGAGTCGAGTGAAGCTGCTTTCTCCACTCGTAAACAATGAACCCCGTGGCACTGTAAAGACGAGTTGGAGAGCATGAATGGACCCTGCCTGGCCATAGACAGCTGAGCGACCTTCAGGTCGTCCTAACAGGATCGTCACGTGACTCAGATCTGACCTGTGTCGGCAGCGAAAGGAAGAAACCGGCGAAGAGAATTCGTCCAGATTCTATCCAGATTCTTCGCTAATGGCAGAGGATCCATCTTAGTCTCCTTTCAGGTGGTGGTGGTGGTGGTGATGATAAGCTCCTTCTTTGGTTAGTTTCTCCCTCATGCTTAATAATCAGTTCATTCTAGGTGTAACAAAATAAACCTTCCTCCTGCGGTGGGTATGCGCTTTGTCGTCTTCCAGATACGCCAATCAAGGTGGAGTTTTGATGTCTGTGTACTGACGAATCCCGATCGGATTTCTTTTGGATATAATCGCAGTGAATCGACTGCCTAGCCTCCTTGGTGTGCACTAGGGTTTCTGGATTGATGGAAACCATAGGGCGAGGCCAGGAAGCTGATGCCGATGACCTCTGAATGTTTGCTTGGACTAGGGAATCCTTTCGACTAATAGACTCCTTTTTTGCGTGTAATTTGAGTTTGCTGTTCCTCTGGCCCTAATTTTGTTTCGTGCGTTTTGTTCTCTCCGTCTCTGCTTGTGTGGACTCCACTGCTTGCACCATGAGCACGAAGAATTGTCGTGCCTCGCATTTTTTGCTGCTTGGTCTTTCCAACCTTCAGTGTTTGGCTTTTCGACTTCCCTTTCTATTCTTTATATCAGCTTGTAATTTTGTCAGACTTCTTGAAGGTTCTGTGCTACTTGTCAAAGCAGTAGAACCACCTGTTTATTACTATCTCCCAATTTAATGGTTTTGAGCTCTTACTATCTCATCTTTGTATGACAACATCGACACAATGAGTACTTGTGCCTTATCCAACTAGTGCGACTTTTATAAGATTGATAATTAGAGTCAGATGTGTTGTTTTGTGAAAGAATCTCTAGGCCCATAAAAAGTAGAATTTGCACCTTCGGAAATTAGCGAATGATTAAAATTGAAAAAAAGACCTGAAATTTTGTGAATGGAATTTGTTGATTCTCAGATATGAATATATCAAATGGTTATGCTGTGAATTTTTTAGATAAAACTCCATGAAAATATAAAAGGGTTAATATTCTACAATGAATTGATAAAGTATTTTGTTTTACAGATTAGGACTGAGAAACTGTCACGAAATTCAATCTGATGAGATGCTTCTGGTTCTATCGTTTTTGGGAGCAGTAGAAGTAACATAAAACTCAAATTTGTAGGTGTGTTCAATACTTCAAAATGAAAGGTAAATTGATCAACAGTTGATTTCATGTAGTAGGAAGGTCGGCGAACGAAACTAGCACAATGATCAAAATGGGACATGTTTTTCTCTTCTAAATGCCCCTTTAGGGCCACAAAATGTTAAGGAGCGTGCCATTGATTCTCAATAGTTGTTAATACAAGCACTGAGGATTTTGTCCTAGTGCTTGAAGTCGACTCTTCTTTTCCCCAAAGTGGGGTTTACCCATTTGTTTTTAACTGCCCATAATTAATTCTTTAGCCATATCAAGCAAGGATTTGTGAAGTGTTATAATGCTGCTAGTATTTTCAGTAACTTTTGCTGGTGGAAATTGATATCTTTCTTTTTCTCGAAATGAAGGTGAAGTCAAACTGATAAAAATAATCTGCATATGGAGCAAGAGGTCAAGAATGATGGTCATGTCATACATATGTCATGGGGTAACGTTGCTTCCTCATCATCATCTCAGGATGATGAACATGATGACTCAGATGGTCTGCATTATGACAATAGGCCTTCAACAAGGATACGAGCTCCTACATTTCAATCTTCAATGTCAATGCCTGCTTCTAACTCTAGAAATGTTTCTTTAATAAGAGGAGGTGGTAGTTCTGTCCGTCCTTCTCAAAGAAGCTCTCTAAATTCTGGTTTTTGGATTTCATTGGAGCTTCTTCTCAATGTGGTTCAAATCATAACAGCTGTAACTATTCTATCTTCATCAAGACATGAACACCCACAATCTCCATTATTTGCCTGGGTGATTGGTTATGTTATTGGATGTGGTGCTACTCTCCCTCATCTTTATTGGCGTTTTATTCATCGTAATAATCACTTCTCTCAGCATGAAGTGGAACATTTTCACCTGGGCCCATCTCAAGTCAGCCTTCCCGAATCTATATCATACATCACCATGTCACCTCAAGCTTTGGAAGAAGAAAGATCTAGCTTTGATTCCATCTTACAATATAGACAGAACTCAATGATTGTTGGTCCAAGGTACACTTTGCTGTGCAGTAGTGAACAGACTTATTATGGGCATGATCGCTTTGGCTTAACCCAGCTTAATGAATTACTCATGTATGGTATGTTTATTGAAAAAAAAAGAAGCATCAGTTATATTCATAAATAGTTCACATTTTTTGAGAACATGGATTGCCTTACTACAGAATACCACCTGCATAGGTTTGGATGAATTTATGCACAAGTTATGTGGACCTTTAGAGACTAGGGTTTTTATGCACAATTTATGCACAACTAAGCTCATAAAATGAACTGCATGATGTACAACCATTGTATCACCAAGGAAAGATAACAAATATCATCAAAATAAATGGACACAGAGTTTCCAAGAGTAATAAGTTTTTCCTATGTTGGATCTTTTAGATAAAAGGAATAGGAAATGGTTAAAGAGGGGAGGGGTATTTCAGATGTTGTGTGATTACCACATGTAACTTAGATTAAATGGCAAAAATATTATAAGATAGTTGTCAGGCCTGTTGTGTTTTATGAATTAGAATGTTAAATAAAAATTCACATCTAGAATTAATATTGCTGAGATGATGTTGTTAGAGATGTATGAGATTGCTAGAAAAGATGGATAATGAATATTTACATTTGTATACAATTAGTGGTAATTCTAAATAAAGATAAAAACAAAAGGTCCATCTGTGGCTGTCTGAATATGTATACAACAGATCTAATGAATTAGTTTCTGTTCTGGTGCAAGGAGTACCTTTTTGTTAGAAGCATTTAAAAGGGATCTAATCACCCTTGGTTTAACTAGTGATAGTTGTCCTATTACAAAACTCAATGGCGATAATGATCCATGAAGTTGACCTCCTATAGTTGGGATCCTTGGATTATTATTCTGCACTAACTTTATTATGTGTACTTTTTGACCTGTTCCTTTTTTTAATTGTATATTTTTAATTAATTAATATAGGCATAAGGATTTTCTTAAAATAAAGAGTATGCTTTGAGACGGTACTAATGATTTTGACATCAATGTGAAATATCAAGATGAACTGACTTTTGGATGCTGCAGTACCTGGATCCTTTTTTGATGTGTTATTGGCATTTCCCAAGGAAAAACTACTACAAACAACAATGATCTTGTCTGGAAAATACTGTTATTCTTGTCTGGAACATATGCCTGCATGGTTTTGAATTTTGTTACGCTTCACGAACTTTTATTAAGCTGATCTTCGTTAAAATAGTTACATGTTTAATATATTTAGGTTCTACAAAAATATTGCGTCAAGGTAACTACTTATGGTATTACACTTCTTATAGCACTTGACTTAAACATTAACTGAAGTTTACAGGATTGGGCAACTTCCAATGAAATATTAGATAATATTGGATATTCTGGACCATATATTATTTGATTTTCTATGCAACTCTTGTTTCAAGAGGTTATTTACTTTGACAGGTTTAATGCATTTGTTGACCATTTCAAGATGGCTTTGGATTGCTTCTTTGCGGTGTGGTTTGTTGTTGGCAATGTATGGATCTTTAGTGAGCACTCCTCTGAATACAGTGCTCCCAATTTGTACAGGTATATATGTATGATTACTTTGTGTTTTTCCACTTTGTTCATCTTAATCCATCTGAATTAGTTTGTTTGTATCAAGGTTATGTATAGTGTTCCTTGCATTAAGCTGTATTGGTTACGCTATCCCATTTATCCGGTTCGCTACTGTCTGCTGCTGTTTTCCTTGTATAATCTCTGTCTTGGGCATCAGAGAGGATTTGCGCCCAACAAGAGGGGCCAACTCTGAAGTGGTTAATTCACTTCCAACCTACAAGTTCAGGTCAAAGAGAAGAGCAGATATTGGTAACAATCAAGAATACCTTTTCACGTTTGGGATTTTGAGTTCTGGATCTGAGGAAAGAATAATTTCTGCAGAAGATTCTGTGAGTCCATTTCCTCATCAATTGCCTCATCAATTTGCACTTCATTGACATTAGGACGATCACTGCTGGCTTGTAGCATTTTAAAGTCATTGCTTTTGATGTTTATATTGAATGCAAGTTTTGCTAATAAGACAATGTGATATGGTATCTCCTCTTACATGTTCTTCTGAGAAGCCTGGCACCAAATGTTTGATATTTCCACCCACCTATTTAGTTAAGGAAGGTCAATTACAGCCAGATATATAGTTATAAATTTTTCTGATGGCAAGCAAAAAAATTTCCTTTCATTATTCAAATTTTTTTGTGGAATAGAGAAGAGATAATGGTTATAATATTTTTTGAAGGCTTGTTTGAAGACTCTCTTGATATTCTCTTGTTGGATTATATCTTTGATTCATGCACAACTAAATAGAAGATGGAATTTCTTAGAGTTTTATCTGATTTTGACATGAATTACATATGAATCTTCAGTAGCTACCATCAAAGTTACTTAATCAGTAATACCAAGTCCTGCTATAGCTTTCAGCTCCGGTCAAAAGAGTAATTTTGCCATACTGTTTCATGTGTATCATATAGAGAATAAGATGTATCATGACCTTTGTCAGACAACTTAATATAGACTCATGACTATCAATTATCGCCATAAATTAGCATCTGGTAGAATATTATTATTGTGGTGGAAACAACTTCTTATGCAGCAATGAGGTTATATCGATCTGGCACTCCACACTGGCAGTACTGCTAATATTGGAGAATATCAGGATGATACCTTTTATCTACTTCACTGTTGTGTGTGCTTTGATATGAAGTTAATTAGGGTTTTGTCAGGTCTAAGATCAATTTAATTTGTGTTGGGTCGATGATTATATCCCTAGGCTTCAGGAGAAATTTGGAAGACTACCATCCTTTTATCTTTCCAGTCCAAAAAGGTGATGGTGAACCTATTTTGACTTTGGTAGGAGTTCAATAGGTAAGGGATCATTTTGGTTCTTGTTTAAATTTATTTTTTTAATATTTATGAGACTTGGATGATCTGGACAAGCTCATAGCTGACCTAATATAAAAGGGAAGGGTGGTTGAACAAAAGAGCTATGTGCATGTGATATTAATGAAAAGAAATCCACTTGCTTGTTGAACATTCTTTGCTTTCTCAATTTTTTCTTCTATTTCTCTCTCTCTTCTCTTTGTCCGTCTTTGGCCTCTTATTAATTCTTCTAAGTGTTGCAAACTCTGCAAAACTAGCCATTTGCTTTATGAACTGAACCACTGGTTATATGTGGGTTTTCTTGTGCCTGCATAAAACTTGGTATCAGAGTCATCATCACATGTTTCTGTACATATTTCATGTGGATACAGATCTTGTTTTAGGAGTGAGTTTCTCTTGTAAAACAAGAGTTTGATGTCACATACAGAGGCTTAAGTATCTAGATTAGTGGATCAATGCCCATAGCAATTTACTCCTTGAACTCTTGCAAAAAGATGATTCTTGGTGGGATTTATTGTGTTGGAAAATAGAAGGATCGAGTGCTACGAAACTTTTACCTATCAGTTTTGGCTCTTATATTTCCTCTTGTGCATTCGGATGAACATTCTGATCAGGTAGAAAATAAAGAATGCTCTAACAACTAAGATGGCAACAAAATGATCCGTTATGTGAAGAAAATTATATCAATCTACCACTCGAAGACAAGCAACAATTGACATAACTACTCAAAGGGAAATCAAAGTATTGCATCTATGGCATCATTTTGTACCAAAATGATCAACAATTTAGCTCACCATTTACAGTGACAAGCAAGAACAAGTTGCAAAGGCAATCTTGAAATATGGTCAATGGTTCAATTTGAACATAGTGATGAGGTGAAAGCACACTGAATTCTTGTGCTCTTGATCTTGATTAAAACTGAATGTTGAGATTTCATCATGAGCAGTGGAAATGAGTTGATTATGGAAGTTATTAGTTTTAGGTAGTTGATCTTGTAATACCCAAGTTTAGTCCCATGTCAGATTTAAAGGATATTGAGGTAGAGTAGGCCTACTATCATTAGCTTCTGTGTAAGCATTACGGGCCATTTGTTCTAGACCTATTAAACAAAATGGTATAAGAGTGGGCCTAGTATTGGGTATGGTGCAAAGATCCACTATGAAAGTACTGCCTGTGGATGGGGTGAGAGACACATCACATTATGGAGCCAATAAAGTGTTGGACTTCACTTGCGTACTAAGGCTTGATTCCAAATCCTGCTTTGGCACTTGATTCTAGTATATGTTTGAGCATTAACAAGGACGTCAAACCTTAAATGAAGGAGATTGTAATATTTCAATTTATTCCTATATCGGATACGTGAGAATCATTATGTCGATTTGTGTGACTAAGGTGAGTCTACTATCACTTAGGATAATGCATTTTTGATCATGTGGATCTAGGTCTAAAGTGATTGATATAGTTGTTCTATCGGGTCAGCTTGGGTCATGACATGGCTGAGTCATGTTTGAGTTCCCCATCTTTCAGGAAGATATGAATGATTTCTTCCTTTAGCAGCCAAAAGGCATTTTGTTTAAAGAGTTCAGATACAAATCCATTAATAAGATGCTAGTTCGTTCGTATTTGATCAGTTCTCCTAATGTTCATGGTTGGAAACATTGTTGGCTTCAGATTGATATAATAGAAGGGGAAAGGAATGGGGAATCTATATAAGAGAAATCATGTCCACCAGGCTTTCCGCCTTTTTTCAGCATTTCCCCCACTGTTCTCCCAATATTTTCCTTATGTTTGTCTTCAGCATCCATTCTTCATTCTGCCAAAGGACACTAATCCAACTAGCTTGAAATAGTGGTTTAAATTAATTATTGAAAGTAAAATGGTGGAGGTATGCAGAAGTCACTGAGAATAGTTTGGCTGTAGATGCATCTACAGTTACCTGCGTTCTCAGGAGAATCTTAGTAATCTTGTGCATGACTTTGGTTTTAAACAGTTGAGCATATTAAGTGGGCTGTATTATAATTCTGTTATGCTAATGTATTGCATTTGCAGGCCTGTTGCATTTGCTTGGCAAAGTACGTCGACGATGATGAGCTTCGGGAGCTCCCTTGTTCCCACTTCTTTCACAAAGAGTGCATAGATAAATGGCTTAAGATCAATGCACTCTGCCCCCTTTGCAAATCAGAGGTAGGCGACACTTCAAGCTCACTTTTAGCAAAAATAAGCCGCCACTGCAGCCTCAGAGGACTTGGAAGTGGTATAAATTCTGCCAGAGTTGCACTATAAATCAGCAGAGCTTCTGACTGGTAGCTTTTGGAGTTGTTGAAGTGAAACTATTCTTTGTGAATATTCTGCTTTTCCTACAATGTACATACACATAAGGACGGTCCTACGAGCTTGGATGTTACTGCCACCTGGGTCGTGCAATGTATTCTTTGGTGCTTCTATCCTGCTGGCATTTGGTATTAAGTTTTGTGCTCCTGTATGACAAATTCATGTGCTAGTGACACGGGTTGAATAACTCGTGATCGCCGGCGTTGCATCATACAGAAGGCTGAGGTCTGTTGAGAAAAAGGGAGAGAGATTATTGGGTGCTTTTGCAGAGTCCACACGAGTACTATTCACCATTATTTTCAGGAAATGCGGCAGCTTCATGAGATTGATGTGTCTATCCGTTTGAATGCCAAATTTCATATTGATATAACACCGAGATGGATATCCAGGAAGCACTGTTACATGGGCGATGTGATGTTAATGTTTTCTACGTACTTCTTGTCTCGAAGACAGGCAGCCAGACGCAAAAAAAAGCAGCATCTGCAGCTGTATTTGCCTTGTCGATGAAATGACTGCTGCTCAGATAGTCGGTAAGCACGAACCAAATAATGGTATTTATTAACTTAATGGTTATACCACCAGTCGTTTACATGTTGTAGTTTTTGACAACAATCTTATTGCAAGGGATCCAATGCAAATAACTCAAAAAGGAAGCTCTGCCATGGTAAGCATCCAATGAGTCTAAGAGCTATCCTGTTTTCTGCTGTTACAGCCTGGGAAGGAATTGTAAGCATAAAATCTATAATTATGCTATGTCAATAATGCAGAAATAACCTATATGTCAGGTTGAAATCAAATGCATAGATCTAATTATACGATGCGTACCTTTTGATGCCATATGTTCAGAGATTTCGTTGATCTGCTAAGCACTGTCTTTAATCCAAGTTAGCTGCAAGCATCGTCTTTAATCCAATCACGAGCAATCTGAATGAGTGCAAGAAGAATTGACCCTTTCTCCTCTCTTCCTATCCTTTCACAGGACTCTCACAGATTGATGGATTTGGGGAGAGGGTTTTGGGGAGAGAGTCGAGGAGAATAATTGAATCCCTCAACGGAGAGGTGCGTCTGTACGTAACGTAACGCTTACCCAACCCCTTAGAGGTCCTGTCCTTTTATAGGCGAGAGTAGAGGGTCTACGATAAGGATTCAGGAGATTTCCTCCCATCAAGGTTATCTCCCGATGAATCGTTCCGTAAGTGGACTTAGTCTATTGGCTAAAATATCTGAACGGAACCCAATCAGTTATCTTATCCAATTATTAAAAGGGCCACAATAAACCTAACATTCTCCCACTTGGCCCATTAATTGATAAGATATAAAAGAGATATTCAAAATCAAAATAAACAAAACAAAATTTGTTTGAAAACAATTTTACCTAATTGGATTCCAAAGAATTTTGAAAAG
>LVTN01001549.1:22766-43709 GCA_001649415.1 Musa itinerans
GTAACGCTTACCCAACCCCTTAGAGGTCCTGTCCTTTTATAGGCGAGAGTAGAGGGTCTACGATAAGGATTCAGGAGATTTCCTCCCATCAAGGTTATCTCCTGATGAATCGTTCCGTAAGTGGACTTAGTCTATTGGCTAAAATATCTGAACGGAACCCAATCAGTTATCTTATCCAATTATTAAAAGGGCCACAATAAACCTAACAGGAACTTGACCTCGAATACGATCCTTAAAACGCCCTTCCTACCTGGTTCCTTGATGATGGGCTATCCACCTTGGCGATCACGAACTCGTATCCTGGGCTCACAACGTCACCGACAAGGACAGAGAGGTGGCGGCCATCAAGCACAGTGAGGTCGAACGTGATCCTCCCAAGTGCCTCAGCTAAATTAGATATTCTGCTCGACAACGTGGAGAGCTTTTCATTGATGACGAAGAGAAGATATAGGGGTGCTTGGCTCTAGACCGATTTCGAAATCATCGATTTCGATTACTTAAAATCAAGAATCGAAAATTAATTAATCAGTTTTATAATCAGAAATAGAATTATAATTCGATTTGAATCATTATTTTTCTATTATTTTAATTTAAAATAATATAAAAATTTATAATTTATTTTTAAATTTTAAAAAATAGTTGTATAACTAACTATAAATGAGTGTTATAGCATTAAAATATTTGATATAAAAATATATAATTAAAAAATTTTAATCAAACAAAATGATGCTATTAAGATTCAAACCTAGTTTACTAGGTTTAAAACTACACACTTAATCACTATATCACAAGCCTTTTATATATTATATATTTATTTTTTATCATACTTAATTGGTTTGAAATAAAAAACATTGGTTTTCCAAAATTAGAAATCGAAACCAAACCGCTCAGGATCAGTTCTGATTTAGTTTGAAACCAGCGAACCACCGAGCTAGTTTGGTTTCGATTTCAACTCAATTTGATTCCGATTCAAATTGAATCGTGATTAGGGTTACCCGACTCATTTGTCTTATGGAGCCAAGATTCGTGTTAATGGTTAACATCTTTGATTCAAGTATCATAATTGCATTATCCCATCGAAGTTGCAAAGCATTCAAACATCACCTTCAACTTTTGAATTTATTAAATATGTTTAGACTTTAGAGAGAGACAGAGTAACTTTTGATATGAACTGAAGCATATTCAATCCAGAGATATATAGCTAATGAACGGTTAGTTTAAAGGGCTTAATATTTTCAAACAAAACTCAATTCAAACTTTGAATTTGCAACTAAAATTGCCTCCAGTTTCCTTGCAAACTTACATAATTTTTAATTAAGAAATTCAAAATTGCTGGCCAATCATTACACTTTGCCGAGTCTTTTTTTTTCTTCACTTATATATCTCCTATTGAAACCTCTAAAATTTATTCGGTTCATGGGTTCAAATTTTAATAAACTAGTAATGCATCATGTGAAATTGAAATAGAACCAACAATGTTACTTAATTTTGGAAAGAGGCAATCATATCATGGTCTTACTTTGATATAAGAAACATCCATCTTTCATTAAAGTATGACACGTGGATGCCAACCTAACAATAAAAAAGACTGAATAAATTTACCACGTCATTATAAATAATAAAAAATATTCTCCAACTTAGTGGTGGTATATATATATATATATATATATATATATATATACTGAATGCTCGGTTAAATGAACTTGTGAAACGAATATCATATCTAATATATCAACATGCTTTACTAAACAAGGTCAAAACCAGCTAGTTCAGAGGAAAAAGAACAGTATGTGGGCTTTACATTAAGCAGGGCGTCAGGATTTGCACAGATCAGTTCTTGAGAACGAATAGTTTTAACCGTTACAAACAATGAAGAAAACCTCGGCATGTAATTATAGGAATTGATGCTTTGTGCAGTCATACAAACGTGGAATATAGTACACTAGAAAAGTCAGAAAAAAATAATAAATAGGTGCAGATTCACGAAATTGAAGTCCTACAAGCAAAATAAGTAGCACACGGACCTCAAATAATAAAAATAATAAAAAAAAATAAAAAAAATTAGGGTGATGAGATTAAATTTAGTCATCTGTTTGACTCAGTGAAATTCATCAAATCTATCCCCTTTTTCAAACCTATTATATTCAAAGAGGGAGAGGTGATTGAATATTAAGAACTTAGGTGAGAAAAATGTTTATAAGGTAAATAACATTCACATCTCGTATCCCTTATCCTACATTAATTTGAGAGTAGAAGGTTATCTTGCAAAAGACTATTCTCGGGGTTTATTTGTTTAACAAGTTTTGAATACAAATATAATTGAGAAGACCACGTTATATTGCATCATTCTTATAACTGTTAATTTAATGAGATAATATACCCGTTAAATGCTATACTGTTTGATCCGTATGAGAGAAGGACTCGACCATTATGGTCCTTCCTCCGAGCGGATTTATGTTTCAGGAAGGAGATACAAAGATCACAATAGAATTACAAAATCAAAAAAAAAAAAATTCAATCTACTTTGTTTTAAAATAATAATTTCTTATACAAGGGACTACATAAAAAACCTTCTCGAACGACAAAAGCTTGATCTTATTGTTGCAACTCATAGCTTGAGGAGGCAGCAACTTGTTGTCGTCTGTCTCCTCTTTTCTCCTCTCTCTCGTCTAGAATTAGAGCTCTAATCGGTTGAAAGCTCGCTGAAGAAGAAGAAGAGTTCGGTTGCTGCTGAAGAAGAGGAAGAAGAAGATGTTGTAAAAGCTAGGGCTTGTTAAAGGAACTCTCCCAATCTCCTGGTTGGCGATGTTGTGAGCCTTATCTTGCTACTGTCTGCTAGATTGATGCCTTAAGGGGCTGCCGCACCATTCATTATGTAGCTTTAGAGGGTAGAGTCTTAATTAAGTTAGGACTCCCACCTTAGCTAGGGTCGCGTCGAGTCCTAACTACGTTAGGACTCCCAACTTGGCTAGGGTAGGCACCGCTTAGTGCCCCCCGTAGTCGGGGCGCAGGTCTTTTTCCAATCTGTGTAGGAATTGAATTAAGGAAGGCTGGTTCTGTAGGTTAGCTGCATAGCCTTCTCCTAATTCGAGTGGGACTCGAATTGGGTCTCCAAATCCAAGTAGACTCGGATTGGTGCTGCTGCAATCGGAGGCGATGTTGGTCTGGCTGCAACATGATCCAAAGCTTGATATTAAGTTTGTGTTGGGTTCGAGTAGATTGGATTCGAATTGGACTTTTACTCTTGAGCTGAATTAGATTTCGATCACAACTTGATTTGAGTGAGACTTTAGTTAGATAAGATAATCCCTAACCATTGCTCCCCCAATTAGATGATTCAACTCCTATTAAAACTGGGTTCTCATATGAAGAAACTCCTTTTTAATGGTTTCTCTTGAGAACCACCTTGCTGCACTCGGCTTTTGCCTTTTGCATTTGACTAAAAAAGTAATTTTCATGCCTCATCTTGTGATAGTGACCTTATCGATAATGGTGTTTTCATCCAAGGGCTTCTCTTGGTTGGTCACTAGGTCATACACGAGGGCAATATCTCATTCGATTTATTGTCTAGCAAGGCTCAAATAGTTTCAAGTTTTCTATGTTCACAACTTCATACATCTCCATACATGGTGGTAACTTGAGTTAGCTTAAATAGTCTCTAACCCACTTCAATACTTTGAACTATTCATATTGGATATGCTTGAATTTCTTTTGTTATTGTAGATAATCCTCCCAAGAAATCTATGTCGGGCTGATAGCCCATATATTCAGCCTAAGGTGGGCTTTATTAGCCTACAGCCCACTCCTTTTGACCTAACCTTAGATCAAAATTAGAGGATGTATAGTGGCTGCAAAAATAGGTATAAAAAGATAGCAACAAGGGAGAAGACAGTTGCCACGTGATTCCAAAGAAAATGAGGAGAACAAGACAGAAAAACAAGAGAAAGAAAGAGAAGACGACAAGGACAACGCAAGGAGACTATTATCAATCATCGAACAGTATTTTCATCTCAAGTTAGCTCAGATCTACAATAAATTCTTATTGTGATTACTTAGGGAGAATTTAGATATTATGCACAGTGACGTGATCCTTGTATCATAGTTATTCTTTTATGATTGTTGCTAGGTTTTTGGGCAAGAGATTGTGAGTTGTATATTCATTATTCTTATAGTGGATTATCTCTAGTTTGCCCCGTGATTTTTACCCTTCACATTGGAAGGGTTTTCCACGTATATCTTGGTGTTATATTTGATTGTGATTCCATTTAATTCCACTGCGTGTTATGGTCTGCTAGTACTTGTTCATATACAAAAGTTGTTTCTCTTTATATCCCATCAGTCTACAGAAATGATCACAACAGAATGACCAATACTATGTACAACCCCAATTTTTGATTGGTTGATTTTGAGGTGCTGAAAAGGACATATCACCTCACAAACTAGGCCACATCCTATTGCATCTAGGGCCAATAAGCATAATATTATAGATTTTGCAAAGTCTTGGTCATGCCAAAGTGTCATATGACCTTGGATGTGTCGCATCCAATTCACTTAGTCCATCTCTTTCGATACATAGTTGAGCACCTTTATCGAGAAATCCTTCTCGAAGCATAAACTTCAAGAATGAACTTTCTTGTACATGCTTGAGTAATTATCATGTAGACTTGGTAGTACCTACATCCAAATAGATAAGGGGTGCAACAAGAGGACTTTTTCATGGTCTATGGTATCGATTTTCGTCGCTTGGGCACATAAAGGGGTGCAACATGAGAACTTCCACGGGGATCTCCAATCCTAGTACTATTCTCGCCCAAGCATGCTTAACTTTAGAGTTATGATGTGATCTGATGATTTAATGCTAGTTTGATCACACCCATGTTGTGTGTATTGTTTGACACCTAAGTGCATGTCCCTGTTGGAGCTGGTGGGACCCCCATGCATGGGTAGCATGGGGTTGATTCGACCCCTTCACTCTAAAACCATCCTAACTTAAACGATCTCAAAATCACTATTGCGACCCTAATCCAAAAAGCTTTCTTCAAGCCTCACATAGGTGACTATGAAGTGACCATCGTAGATTTCAGACCCAAAAGTCATTGCCTCGGTGGTCTATGGCATCTGTTTTTATTGCTCGGGTACAAAGCGATACAACACGAAGCCTTCCCAAGAGGTCACCAATCTTAGTACAACTCATGCCTAAGCAAGCTTAACATCAAAGTTTTGATGGGATCTGAGGCAATAGTGCTGGTATGATCACGCCAATGTTGTGTGCGTCATTTGGTGCCTAAGTGCACATCATGACTGGAGCTAGGCAAGGCCCTCGTGCATGGGTCGCACAAGGCCAATTCGATCCCGTAGCGCTGAAACTGTTATAACTTTCTCGAATGGTCTCAGAATCACTATTATGACACAAATCCGAAAATCTCTCTTTGAGCCCCATGCAATTGACTGTGAAATGATTATTATAAATTTCAAGCCAAAAAACTATGCCTCTGTGTCCTATGGCATTTTTTCACGATTACCATAGATTTTGGGCTCAAAAACCATCACCACAGTAGACTACGGTATCGAATTTTATCGCTCAGGCACAAGAAGAGATGTAACACGAGGACTTACCATAAGGTCACTCATCCTAGTACTACCCTTGCCCAAGCATTCTTATGGTGTTCCGTGCATCGTCCGCCACCTAAGTTCAAATCATGACTAGAGCTAGGTGGGGACCCGTGCTTGGGTCATGTCAGACTGATTCGATGACTTCTCAAAAGGTCACCCATCTTAGTCCTTCTCTAGCTCAATAATATTTAACTTTGAAGTTCTAAAGGGATAAGTAATTTAGTGTTGGTTTGATCACACCCATGTTACAAGAGTTATCCGATGCCTAAGTGCACTCAGCCGACGGAGCTATTTTGAAATCGATGAACTTAAGGTTAAGTCATCCATCACACTAAGGTTGAATTTAGTGTTAAGTCATGAGTCATCTTACTTTTCAAGACTCTCATGGTAACATGATAATTATTCATGTTTGTCTACAAATTATAATAAAAAAAGATTCCGTTATGTGTTTTCCTCAAGAGACGTAAATTGTTATGGTTATATGTATATATATTGGTGTATTAAAATGAAATATTAGTTTGTAAATATATACACTAATATATATACATATATTAATTTGTATACAATTCTTACCATCTGTATTGATTTTTGCGTTAGTGAGACTTCAGCCAGCACATATCCGGTAGCCCTTATGGTTGGTTTTAGATTCTAATTCTCAAAATCAACCGTTTCAATTATAAAAAAAATAAAGTATTCGATCAAAATTTGAACCCAAGTCCTTATGATTACACCATAAAATATTTTTTATATTTTACTTATTTATATTTAACTAATTTTAAAAAAATTAATTCTGATTTTAATTTTTAGGAACCAGAATCAAACCATAAGGAGCCACCCCTATATCTAGGGATTTCTATAGAGTATTGAAATATATATAATTTTTATTTTATATTATTTTTTATGAGTAATTGATTTTGTTTTAGTAAAAAATTCTTAAAAAATAAAATAGATCCAAATTTATGATTCACATGACTTAAGAATCTAATGAATAATATGGTCCAAATTTATGGTTTTACTAAACCTTTCTATCGAGGGCTCAAAATCTTAATTAACATAATTTTACAACTTAAACATTGATATGATAGTATATAAGATCTTCTTATCAAAGGTTGAGGGGGTTTGAAACCTTAATCAACATATTTTTACACCTTAAATATTAATAATATTAATATGTACAAAACCTTCTTACCAAAGATTAGGGTTTGAGGGGGTTTGATAGCCACCTTCATCGCTATCACTTATCATGGAACAACGAATTTAACACACCTTAAACATTAATAGAACAAGAAAACATAATGAAAGATAAAATTATTGAATCTTGGATTTTGATTATGAAATTAATTGATAAATTAATGATATAATCCATGTATTGAGATAAGTATTCCAGAATTAACTACGATAATAGATAAAACATAAAGCATATATTGGGTTGGGGTCAAAGATCGGACAATACGTTGAAGATTTGAATGATGTGTCGGAAGCTTGCCGAGAGTTCATCAGGAGCTCACCGAGAGTTCGTTGAGAGTTCATTGGGAGTTCACCAAGAATTCATCAGGAGTTCGCCAAAAGCTTGTCGAGAGTTCATTGGAAGTTCATCAAGATTTCACTAGAAGAACAATTGACATACCAGACAAAGATTGCTTAGTAAATGTCTTAATTGTCATAGTTAAAACCTAGATTGAGTTAGGATTGGGAGGTATTCCCACTAACTTAGTTAGGGGCTAATTGGGTCTAATTTAGGATTAGTTTGGGTTCGACAAATGGCCCAAACAATGACTTGGAGTCACGTTAAGTGGTGGCATCGCTGGAGCTGGCGATGGAACTGCTTGAGGTTTAGCCTCCTAGGTGGTCTAGGCGGTGGTATCACTTAGACTGGACGGTGGTATCACCAACAGTTAATAATGTCAAGCGATGGTATTGGTAAAGCCCAATCTTTAAGGCTTTGTCAAGCGATAGTACTACCAGATTGGGTGGTGGTATCACCCAGTGTCAATTTGTCAGGTGGTAGTACCGCCAAACTAGACGATGGTACTACCAAATGTTAGTCTGCAAGCAGTGGTATCGCCCAATAATGGCGGTGGTATTGCTAGTACCTAAAAAATCGGGGATAAGATACTTTTTGGCTTTAATTATGAACTCATTGGGGCGTATAAATACCCTACTCTTTCCTGCATGAAAGAGCAACAAAGTGTGAAGAAATCTTTAAGTGTTGGAGTGTAAAAGTGTTGTAAAAGTACTAAGAGTCCTCCTATTTTTTAGCTTTGCAATCATTCAAGAAGAGGTGTGAGGCTTGTAAGGATTGTTTTTTAAACCCGTGAAAAGGAGAAAGGATCGTAAGAAGGTGGTTGGTCTTTACATATTAAAGGAAAATCATTAGTGAACGTCGGTGACCTCGATGGAGGAGGAATCAGAAGTGGATGCAGGTTACAACGACTAAACCACTATAAATCTAAATCTAGTATGTTTTTTTCCTTACTACTCACTTCATTTTACATTTATTCTAAGTCATTACTTTCCGATACGGGCTTTGTCAAAATGATTTTATTAAACAAAATTTTGTAAATTAACATAATTTTATGTAAACACTAATTCACCCCCCTTTTAGTATCGTATTGATCTTAACAAAAATAATATTATTAAAATAAAAAAATAATTTAGCACACCATCCATTTAACTAAAAAAATTGCCTACATAGAACTAAATGATAAAAAGTGAAATCTATTATATTCACTTGTTGTTTGTATTATGATGATGTATTAGAGACACATAAGATTCACATATTCCTTCTTTTTCTCCATGTTTTAGATAAATAGAGGTACACCGCTGATGCAGCCCAGTCCAACTTTGAGATTCGTGTAAATTTCCTGATGCGCAACCTGGATCTTGAGAGAGTAACGGCATGGTGATCGCCCTCCTACCAACGCATACAGGTCAAGCCTTCAGATCCGTGCACGATTTTCCAACGGAAGCATAAAAAATCTTGTGGGACCTGCTGGATTTCTCGGAACCTTTCGAAGTGTAACGGTTTACTAGTTAATTGCTCTACT
This sequence comes from Musa itinerans, assembly GCA_001649415.1. NCBI lineage: Eukaryota > Viridiplantae > Streptophyta > Magnoliopsida > Zingiberales > Musaceae > Musa > Musa itinerans. Next base: position 31,427 of record LVTN01001549.1, read on the forward strand.
GCCCTCAATCTGCTGCCCGTTTCGAGAGGCCTTCCTCCACTTTCTCTTTCCCCCTCGGGTCGGATTCGTCATTACTCATTGAAGCCATGAACGACGAGGGGTACTGATCGAGGGAACCCAGCTGCACTGATCCTTTTTATCTTCTTCCCGTTCTCTCTCCTTCGTCTATTGACCGCAGCTAGCTGGAGAAGGGGAGACGAACGGGTGTAAGCGCGGCGGAGCGGAGAGAAAAGAGGTCATTGATTGATTCCCGGTGCAGAGGAGTCAGAGCCCTTCCGCCACTTGGCCGCTCTCCCTCAGAAGAATTCACCACTCACGAACCTCCTATTCCCCATCTCCGCCTTCTATCTTCTTCCATTTATCTCTCCATCTCCCAACTCCTCCTTCGTCTTCCCTTCTTTCCACTTGTTGTATGTATCTCAACCAACCCCTTCTTCTCGTATTCAACACCAGCAGCCACTAGCTGAGTGACGGTCGCCATTCAGTAGCTGCCATGGCGGGGATCAACAAGCAGCAGGAGGCAACCCTGACCTCCTGCCCCAGCAGCGCCCACTACACCGCCAAGCACCGTGCGAGACGGCGGCGGAAGATGGTCGCCAAGCAGCACGGCAGAAAGCCCCGTTGTCGCGTTGCAGCAGCCGACGCCGATGCTGCATCTGTAAGCCTCCTCCCTTCCGTCCACCACCCTCTTCTCTACTCTCTTCAGGTGTTTAACGTCTAAATCGTTGTACACCACGTGATGGTTGACGGGCTCGACGGATATGGGCATTTGCATGCGCCATCTTGGCCGTCCATCGCATCCCTCCCTCTCTATCATGAAAATTTTAGATGTTGCAAGCGATTGATATGCTCTGCATCTCACTGTTCTGTGTGTTGAAAATGACTCCATATCGTTTAACAGAGAAAAATGTTCTCATTTCCATGTTCATGCAGAACAAGGGATCAATGTGGGTAGGCTTTACGGAAAAGTTCTTTCCAAAGAAAAAGTTAATAGAAATGTCAAGTAGTCTAATAGATCACTGATGAATAGTCTCGAAGTTTCTGCTGTTCTTTTGGTGATCATGATCAATGAGCAATTTGAGCTCAGTCATTGTTCTTAACATTGTTAGAAATATAATCTTCAGTTGTAACCTGATTATGCTTAATACTGTTATGTTTTCACCCTCATACAAACATACACAAACACATCTGGTATCACATTTCTTTGTGATGACTATGAATTTCAATCTAATGTTGGAAGAATACAAGTATCCGAATTTGTTCCTATATCAGGATTTAATCTATTTATTTGTTAGCTTCAAATTGAATAGATTTGGGTATTGCCCTCAGGTTTTTCATTTCATTTATGCTGATTGTGTCAATTGAAAATATTCACCTGAGATGAACTTTACCTTTGTAGTGAATTAGCAGTCCCATTACATAGGTTATGATATTTGTTTTACTTTTTGTAATTATTCTTATCCTTTCATATTTGGTTCCACGTTATGGTTTTGGCCTTTTCTAGCTTTGCTAATTGCTTTCTCAAAGTGGCTAATGGATTATGCATGTCCTTCTATCAGGGCTCCGTGCTGGACTTGAGAGTGCCAGCCCTTGATCCTGGTGTAAGGTTCACTTGAAAATTATGAGTATCTACTACTTCCTGCAGAGATTTGAGATTCTTGCTCATCTTTGTTTCAGCAAGCTGTGGGTGGGTTGAGATTTCTTCTGCAAAAGGAGCTCAGGAACAGTGATGTTAGCCAACTCGGGAGAATTGTTCTGCCAAATGTCTGCACTGTTGATAGCTTCTCCGAATATTTTTCCAAATTGCTGAAATTATGCATCATCTATCTCCTCATGGAACAATTTCCAGAAAGAAGCAGAGGCCCACCTTCCCTGCCTGACATCCAGGGAAGGCATTATGATAAACATGGATGATCTGGACAACCATCAAGCCTGGACCTTCAAATACAGGTCTCATGCAGCTATTTAAGCTTCTTTTGAGTTTTTATTTCATGCATTTTGCGAAATATATGTTGTTCTGCACTTTTGCATAATCGCATCCAATTTGATCAACATGAAGGTGCAGTGAATTTACTGTCGGGGAGGAGAGGAAATTAAATCCAAAAACGCTGACACAAGATCTACATTGTTGTTTAGCACTTTCTACCTATATTCATAGAGAAAATAAATTCGTCACTATATATAAAAAATCAACTAGTAGTAACTTTGCTTTGAGTTAATATAATCCCAATACCAGAACCCTCTCTAATGTACTCTCTCATATAAATGTGGTGGAACTCCTCTCAATCCTCTCTAGATACCCTAGAGAAAATCTAGAACACCCATAGTATCTTTCTCTGTGCTTTTTCTTTTCACTGAAATCATAAGATATATAGTGTGTTTATAAGACCAAATCATAATTCACTAAAGACTTTCTCTTCTTACATATATCCCTAATCTAAATTCTAATTCTAATTCATCAACTAGTTATCATCTAATTTTTACTCCTCCGAGTAGAATCTTAAATACTGACCAACCCTAATATATATTCTCCGGAAAAAAGATAGGTGTTTCCCTTCTGTTTGATGACAATGATATATATGTTAAAACACAAGTAATCATCATAGATACTAGCTAGCCAGAATCGATAATAAGCATGCTGGCTTCTGATTACTTATTTTTCTCCAGGAAAGGCTCTTCTTCTTGTTAAGAGTAATCAAAATTTGTGATGGTGAACCTCTGTACTCGCCCAGTTGGTCATTGTTCACATCACTGGCTCCATAAATCTACATCTGTTATAGCATCTCACATTCTCACATCTTCAACAGATTTTGGCCTAATAATAGGAGCAGGATGTACGTACTGGAGAACACTGGTGAGCTCCTCCTCACAAACACTAACCCAACCATCTCAGACTTCAGCTGCTTCACAGATGTGCCTATTCGAACTTGATCAGTGTTTGAATTCATTTTTAAGGGGACTACGTCAAGAAGAACTGTCTTCAGCTTGGAGATTTTATCTTGATATATAAGGATGACAGCAAAGACCGATACGTATGCTCCTTTCCCCAGCCTCGATTGGTTTCTCTTCACCATGATCTTTCTGCACTGGCACACTGTTTTATAGGTCATTAGGGCGAAGAAGACAGGAAGTGCAGAACTTTGTGTGGCACCTGCAGATGAGGGGATTTTTGACTCCATCGTGCCAGACATTGTGGTCGGCAGTGCCCGATACTCCGATCTCTTCTTGCCACTGGCTGAGGGTATCAACATCGCATATGGCTATGGCCTGAGCTGTGCCTTCGACGAAGACTTCCCCATGACCTTCCTTGATGAGAGTACTGGAAGTGCTTCAATTGCTTCTCACAAGTCTAGTGATCATTAATTTGTCATAAACAAGTGCAAGATTTACTCTAACATGAGGATGCCATAAACAGAGGAAATTGAACTGTTTTTGCCCTTCATTTCTTCTTTGGTGTTGTTCATGGAGACATCAGCACGAAGATGATACAAGATTTCTTATGCCTGCATTCTGAATCCCATTCTGGTGGTTTCTATAGGAGGAAGCTAAAGAGAGCCTAAAATCCATGATGTTACTGCCTGATGGTAGGGCTAATTACATATTTTCTCGGGTCTCATGGTTCTTGTACTTTTAAGAGTTAGTTATACTGATATTCTGATAATTTTAAAATTATTATAATTTATCTAATTTTTAATAATATTATTTGTTTTTTTAATGAAATCTTCTACACGTGACATAATGTGCTAATTTGATGATTAAGTAGTACAAAACAATCATTTCACCCATTAACCCATTGATACCGGGGGTAGTTGACTTTGAATGGCCTCTCATTGACTCCTCACTGTTGTTTTCCAAATCTTTCTCCTAGAGTTTGTAGTAAACTTCTTCACAATTAATAAATTATCCTCTACAATATTGTGATGTCATGTTTGAGTTCAAATACTGATGGATTATGCTATTATAGTATGCCATTTATGGTGAGGTGGACAGAGGAGAACCCTGGAAAGAGATTTGCTTCATGTCAAATTACACGTGAGTTGGACAACCAATTATATTTTTGTCATTCTAATGATTTTATCTTTGTTTGTTGTATACATGTTTTTTTTTTACTGAAAATTATTGATCCACGTATGTTTGAATATGGGGGATGCTGACAAGGAATTTGTTTATGGTGTAACAAAACATGAGGAATGCCGATTCTTTGCTTGGATTAATCCATCCATGTGTGAATGAGCAAAGAGAGTAACTTTAGGTCTGTTGTGAAAAGTAAAAATGCTTGAAGTGGAGTTAGCCAGAAGTAGATCAATGGAGAAATTATACTGGGGAGCTCTGATCATTTGTTGGATTGCAATATATATCTTATTTGGACAGCTAATTCAAATAAAGAGGCATACGTGATTGATTGCATCATCATCATTTCAGAAGCTTTAAAATGTTGTCTTGGCCTAGGTTGGGTTATTTCTTAGTTCATAGGTTTCTATATTCAGGTCTTTGTCTTTGTCACTGTTAGGTGGGGGTGTAAGGTTGCAATATCCAGTTCTATGCAATTTGATGTCTAATGAATGTCCATTTGTTGGATAGTATCTGAATGTTGTACTCCTGATGAAATGCAATGAATGGATACTTCATTAATGCAATATGCTTTGAGGCAAATTGATCATTTGTCGGCCAGCAACAGCTTTGAATGATTTGTTAAATTGGTGAATGCTTAGTGAATGCAGTATTATGTACGTATCAATGCAGTATTATGTAGAGATCAATACAACAACATTAGACTTGGATTATAATTGTATATATCAAAGACTTAACTTTGGTCTTTCCAAGCTCATGCTGTAAAGTGCATGTCGGTACAGAATTAGACTTGGATTCCTCAACTGGTCAAGTATCTTCCTTTCTCACCCAGATTATGTTGGTACAACGGCAGGTTATGTCAACTTAATAAATGCTTTGTTACAACTACAGATTTAAACCAAGTAAACATCACCTTCTGTATAAGCACCAGTAAGCAACTAGCATTCTGACATCCATGATATATGAATCTGTTTCCGTAGCTAAACTTGTACGCTTACGTTCGAGATATAAGTTTGAAGAAATCTAGCGTCAAGAAGTCTTGCTCCCATTCCATCAATGATTGAACCATATGTTTTGGATTCCTCAACAGGTTAGTCATTTTCAAGCACAGTATTTGCAGCAACAATACCAGACTGCAGAATGAAAACAAGTATGATGTACCAGAATACAACATGAACTTCTGTTGAGATCCAATAACACAATTTGATGTACCAGTATATGTATCGAGCGATCGAAAACAATAAAATTTGTGACCCACTAACGAAATTTGTAATACAATACCCAACTTGATCATTATGTTTGGAACCCAAAAACTACTGCTGCATGCAACAATCTTCCCAAAACATCAACATTTCAAAACACCAAAAACTGTTCAAAACATTTATAATCTTCCAAAAACATCAAACCATTTAATTTATAGTCTTCTAAAATAATCTACAATACATTTAATTTATAGTGTTAAACAAACACTGTCAATTTAATTTAATTTACAGTCTTCCATAAACTATCCAAAATTGACCAAAAAATTACATCTATAGTATTCAAAAGATTATTGCTGCAACTACCAAAGTTGTCTTTTTACCAAACATCATTGCTTTCTTCTAAACTACAGATGTATTAAAAAACCCGTAATTAGCAAACCGCTAAACACACTGTAGTGAAACAAACACTGAATCAGATCACAAGAGCAATTGTATACCTGCAACTTTTTTCGAGGGTGTTTATTATGTGGAGTTGACACTAGAGTCCACCCTTCAGTCTACACAGGAGCATGTGAGTCCACCCTGCTTTTTTCTATATATTTTTTATTATGACCAAGCTAGTGGCAAAGACTACAAGTGTCAATGGTATTATGTATTTTTAGTTTGAGACCCTTTAGTGGCTAAAGACGTCCTCTCCTAAATTTGTTGCTTTCTAGGTTTTCGTTTAGAGAGTTTGGGAACTTAAAATGATTTGTGATTAAGGAGATGACTATACATATCCAAGAAAATAACTTACTAATAATATCTGTCCACTTTTCTCTCTACATCATTTCATAAATAATTTGAATAAGTTATACCATGACAATAAGAGATACTAGTTATGTCTTATTTTCTATAATTATAAGTATGACAATTAATATCAATTATTCTTTTATCTTTTCTCATTCCAGTTATCTTAAACTTGTTACCACTATTTTAAGTAGGTATCCAATTGATAGTACCATAACCAATCTATCTTAATCTCCTCAATGATGGTCTTAATGTTAGGATAAAATAACTCATTAAGCCTCGTCAATGAATCTCGCTATATATAGATTCTCTTTTTTAACTTGAATTACCTTAAGTATCTTAAGTATCATGATGATTGGTTTATTACAAGCTTCCAATATCATAGAATTATAATTTTAATAGAAGTTATTCAGTTGCACCCTCATAGCTCTTACAACTCTCCAAAATATTTTCTCTATGCTAATCTCTTATGCTTCTCCTTAAAATTATTGTATAAATGCTTCAAATAGAATCTATGCTCGGTGCTAGGAAGCAATTGTACAATGGTCTCCAATATATCTTTTTGTTTATCAACGATGAATGTAACTACCGATTGAAATGTTTAAATCCCTAAACAATAAGATGATAAACCAATTTCATGCATTATTGTTCTCCATCTCAACTACTACGGGGCGTCGGGGAGGAGAAAGGAAGGAGAGGAGAAGGGAAAAAGAGAAGAAGAAGAGAAGGAGAAAAAGAAGAAGAGGAAGGAAGAAGGGGAGAGGGAGAAGAGAAGGGAAAGAAGGGGGCTGCGGCTGCGACAGCAGCGGTTGCAGCTGGGAAAGAAGAGATGGAAAGGAAGAAGAAGAGGGAGAAGAGAGGGAAGAAGAGGAAGAGAAGAAGGAGAGGAAGAAAAGAAGTGAGGAAGAAGAGAGGAAAGGGAGCTGTGGCTGCTGCTGTGGCAGCTGCAGCTGTGGCAGGGAAAGAAGAAAAGGGAGGAAGAAGGGGAGAGGGAGAAGAGAAGGGAAAGAAGGGGGCTGCGGCTGCGACAGCAGCGGTTGCAGCTGGGAAAGAAGAGATGGAAAGGAAGAAGAAGAGGGAGAAGAGAGGGAAGAAGAGGAAGAGAAGAAGGAGAGGAAGAAAAGAAGTGAGGAAGAAGAGAGGAAAGGGAGCTGTGGCTGCTGCTGTGGCAGCTGCAGCTGTGGCAGGGAAAGAAGAAAAGGGAGGAAGAAGGGGAGAGGGAGAAGAGAAGGGAAAGAAGGGGGCTGCGGCTGCGACAGCAGCGGTTGCAGCTGGGAAAGAAGAGATGGAAAGGAAGAAGAAGAGGGAGAAGAGAGGGAAGAAGAGGAAGAGAAGAAGGAGAGGAAGAAAAGAAGTGAGGAAGAAGAGAGGAAAGGGAGCTGTGGCTGCTGCTGTGGCAGCTGCAGCTGTGGCAGGGGAAGAAGAAGAGGCTGCGGCTGCGGTGGCTGCGGCCGTGGCTGCGACTGCGACTGCCACTGCGACTGTTGCAGCTGGGAAAGTAAAGAAAGGAAAGGGGAAAAAGGGGCTGCGGCGGCGGCGATTGCATACGCAGCAGCTGTGTCTGCGAAAGAAAAGGAGGAAGAAGGCAGTGCGGTGGAAGGGGCTGCGATTGTGGCAGCGGCAGCGGCGGTGGCTGTATCAGCTGCGTTTGGAAAAGAAAAAGAAGGAATGAGAGTAAGAAAGAGCAGGTGACTGTGTCTCTATGTTCGACACGAGCTGTAGTTGCTGTATCACCACAATAATTAATTATACATCTTTTAATGCACAACTTAGATGATATCCATCTAAGCCTATAATGTGTCTGCTGTTAGGATCGAAATCGACACTAAGAGAGGGCGGTGATTTAGTGCTTACAAAAAATTACATCAATTTAAAAATATTGTTCGATAAAGCTTGTATCGGAAAGATGAGTTTAACTTGAAAGCGCGTTCGTAAGCATGGTGAAAGTAGTAAACAAGTAAATTAGTTTACAATATAAGAATGAAAAGTAGAACAAAAAATGCAAACCGAGTACACCGGATTTATAGTGGTTTGGTCATTATGACCTACATCCACTCCCAATTCCTCTTCACTCGAGGCCACCGACTTCCACTATTGATCTTCTTTCCAATGGGCGAAGATCAACTACTCTAACACTCTTTCTCCTTTTCACAATTTCAGGCGAGAAACTTTACACCCCTCTTTTACATGTGTTCCCTCATACACTTATCTTAGGACTATCACTTAGCTCTAGGAGGAGGGACTCTACATTTTAGGAGATTACAACCTTGGAATCATAGAGTTTTTGTTCTACTTTCATGTATCTTCCAAGCAGAAATTTGTGGGGTATTTATAGACCCCAAATGACTTTAAAAATTAGAGCCAAAATTTAAATTCCTGAGATTTTGGGATACTGGTGGTACCACCGCCAGTACTGGGCGGTAGCATCGCATGTCAATTCTGACACTGGGTGGTACCACCACCCAGACTGGTGGTACTACTACCTAACATACTGACATTGGGCGGTGCTTGTTAGGATTAATATGACACTAAGAGGGGTGGATTAGTGCAGCGATAAAAATTACGTTGATTTGAAAAGTTTCATTCGATAAAATCATTTCATCAAAGCCCATATCAGAAAGTAATGACTTAGAGTAAATGTAAAGCGTAGAGTGCAGATAAGAAATGAAAGAAAGCAGTAAGGAAAGAATACACCGGATTTATAGTGGTTCGGTCGTTGTGACCTACGTCCACTTCCGATTCCTCCTCCGTCGAGATCACCAACGTCCACTAATGGTCTTCCTTCAATAGGCGAAGACCAACCACCTTTTTACAAAGCTTTTCTCCTTTTTATTAGTTTAGGAGACAATCCTTATAAGTCTCACACCTCTTCTCTAATGATTATAAACCTAAAGAAAGAGGAGGACCCTTAGCACTTTTACAATACTTTTACACCCTAACACTTAAAGATTTTTCACACTTTTCTACTCTTTTTGTTACCCTTTCATGCAGAAAGAAGTGGGGTATTTATAGGCCCCAAAGGTTTTAGAATTAGAGCTAAAAAGTCTCTTCCTGGATTTTCGGGGTATTGGTGGTGCCATCGCTTGACACTCTAACATTGGGCGGTACTATTGCTTAACAGAGCCTTGGAGATTGAGCTCTAGCGGTATCACCGCCTGATAAGGTGGTACCACTACTTGGCAGCATTAACTGCTGGTGGTACCACCGCCCAGTTTGGGTAGTACCACTTAGGAGGTTGAGCCTCAAGTAGTTCCACCGCCCACCCTAGGCGGTGCCACTGCTTGGAAAGGCTCCAAGTGACCGAGTGGGCCTTCCATCCAGCCCAATTCAGTCCTATTTTGGGCCCAGTTGGCCCCTAACTGAGTTAGTAGGATTACCTCTAAATCCTAACTCAATTTTGGTTCTAACTATGACAATTAAGGCATTAACTAAGAAATCTTTATTCGGTATGTCAATCGTTCTTTCGGCGAAGTCTCGACAAACTTCCAGTGAACTTTTCGACATGCTTTTGGTGAACTCCCGATGAACTCTTGGCGAACTCCCAACGAACTCTCAACAAACTCCTGACGAACTCTCGGTGAGCTTTTGACGAACTCCCGACGAGCACTCAGTGAACTCCCGACAAGCTTTCGGCACATCATTCGAATCTTCGACATATCATCTGATCTTTGACTCTGGCCTAATATCTACTTTATGCCTTATCCATTATTGTAGTTAATCCTGCAATACTTATCTCAACATATAGATTAGATCATTTATCAATTGATTTCATTATCAAAATCTGAGATTCAACAATCTCCCCATTTTTGATGATAACAACCAATTGATGACGGAGTTCACCTTAACTCCTCCTATCTATATGCCATATTGAGATAAAGCAAACTTGAATTCAAAAGGAATCACAATTTTTGAATTCAAGTTAAACACTTTCCATCATAGTGATCAAATGCAATATATCATATCAACATATCAATATGATGTGCATCATTAAAATATGCACAATTTTAAAACCTTACATTTCATACTCACTTCATGCATGATATCAACATCACTTTTGGGCATAACATACATGATACTAAAGTATTCATGATACATCATTTTGGGCATATCAAAGTTTTAAGCATTTAACTCTTTATGCATTAAATCAATATTTTGAACATGATACCATTTATCATTTCATGATACCCAACATTCATTATTTCCATAACATGCATGATGTTAAAACTTTGATTATGATATCATTTATCATTTCATGATACCAAACATTCATTATTTCTCATGCTTAAATCAATATTTTGATACCAATAATCATTTCTCCCCCTCTATCATCAACAAAAAGGAGAATCATTCAACAATGCAAGTGTTTAAAATCATGTCAAGTAAATTTTACACCAATTTATCCAATGAGAAGCTAAGCAAAAACTTTGCATGAAAAATGAGAAGCTAGCATTTTTGCTTAGAAGCTTTTTGGTTCTTCTTAAGATGTGCAAGTTTCTTTCTTTTTTTGTCATAAAAAGATAAGAAGAAGAGTAAGGGAGGAATTCATTCTCTACAAAAAAATCAAGAACCAAATTCATGAAAGGATTTGAACCAAGTCAAATCCATAATAAACGAGTTTCTTTCAATCAAGCTTCTATTTTAGCAAAGAGAAATGATTCATTAAAAGGATCAAGATGTCCATACAAAATCAAATCCCTATTCTTGCAAATAATCATCACATACTAAGAGTCCACAAATAAAAATTCTTCTTTCATGAGAAGAGTGAGAAAGAATTCATGGGAAAGGAGCATCAAATAAAGGATCAAAAATTCATGAATAAAACTTCGTAAATCAAATCCCTTTTCTTGTAAATAGAAGGAAGAAGGATTCATAGGAATTGATAAAAGATCAAGTTATTAATAAAAAATCCATGAATCAAGGTTCTTCTTTTGTAAATAAAAGGACAATCTCGATTTAAAAGGAAAATTTAAGTTATGAAAAGCTGAGAAATCCGAAAAAGAAATTCATGCATTTGGAAGATTTAGCATGCTTAATTATCTTCTAATGAAATCAAACTATTCTTCATTCAATAGTTTTATAGAAATATCTGCTAATTGATGCTTTGTATTAATAAATTCTAAAGATATATTATGATTATTAACATGATCTCTAATAAAATAATGCCTAATATCAATATGTTTAGTTCTAGAGTATTGAATGAGATTTTTTGTTAAACATATTGCACTAGTGTTTTCACATTTTATGGGTATGTTTTTCAAGTGAATTCCATAATATTCTAAAGTGTTCTTTATCCAGATAACTTGTGTACAATATGTTAGGATCAAGAGTTGGCACTAAGAGGGGGGGTGAATTAGTGTAGCGGTAAAATAACGTATTCAAATCTTTTCGTTTCGATAAAATCCGTTTCCGACGAAAAACCATTTCGTAAAGGTAATAACTTTGAAAGCGTACGTTTATGAAGTGAATGCAGTAAGCAATTAAAGATGTTTGTAGTCAAGATAAATTGCTCAAAGTAAAATGCAAATTAGATTTTAGAGTGGTTCGGTCGTCATGACCTACATTCACTTCGTCGATTCCTCTTCCGTCTAGGCCACCGTCATCCACTATTGATCTTCTTTCAACAAGCGAAGATCAACTACCCTTTTATACCCCTCTTCTCCTTTTCACGGGTTTAGGAGACAACCCTTACAAGTACACACACTCATCTCTTACAGAATTCTAAACTTAGAGTGAAGGAAGGAAGTTCTAAAGAGATTGCAGCAACGTTTTCTTACTTTAAAACTCTTTGTGCTTGTATCTTTTAACTAGGGATGAGAGGGGTATTTATAGGCTTCAAGTTGATTCAAACTTGGAGCCTAAAAACATCTCATCCCGGGTTTCCCGGGCATGGGCGGTACCATCGCTAGTGTCAATCTGACACTAACACTTCACTGGGCGGTACCACCGCCCAATCTGGTGGTACTACCGCCTGGGGGGCTGTGCTGGGCGGTACCACCGCCCAGATTGGCGATACCACTGCCTGGCACCCTGCTAGGGGCGGTACAATTGCCCAGACTGGCAGTACCACCGCCTGACACAGTCTCGGAGACTATGCCACTACGGTGTTACCTCTTGGGACACTGTTTGGGCCTCTCATTGGGCCCAACACAGTCCTTACATGGGCCCAACTGGCCCCTAATTGGGTTGGCCCAAATCCAAACCCAATTACATGCTAACTACGA
>LVTN01001550.1:0-11330 GCA_001649415.1 Musa itinerans
AACTTAATTTTATAAGTTAAGAATTATAAAAAAAGTTTATCACTTTTGTCCTAGCTATTCGAAAAAGAGACATTTTGACAAACTTTACTAAGAGGTTCTTAAGGAAACTACAAATATTATTATATTTAAACTCATCCATTTTTATCAAATGCTTTCATCAGTAAAACCCGAACTCTTTTAACCTAGGTTTTTAGCGGCTAAGGCTAAAAAAAAAAGAAGAAAATAATGGCTGTGAACATGGCTGAGAAAAAGGAAGAAGTAGTAGTAGCAGTTTGAGGGCAAAAGAACAAGAGAAGAAGAAAATGGAGAGAATAATATAAAGAGTATTCTCACCTTAAGTTAGATCAGATTTGTAGTAGATTCTTGTTATAATCATAGAAGAAGTTTTTTTTGGATGTTGTGCATGGTGACATAATTTTTATATCCTTGTTATTCTCTTATGATTGTTGCTTCGATTTTGGATAAGAGACTCTGATATTTATGTATTCGTTATTTTTATAGTTGATACACTTATCTGGCTTGCCCCGTGATTTTTACCCTTCGCGTTCAATGAGGTTTTCCACGTAAATCTTAGTGTTCTATGTAATTATGATTTTCGTTTAATTCTGCTGCATGTTACTCATCCATAGGATCTAACAATTCAGGGGGTTTATTAAATATCTAATAAAATAGGGGCTTCAATAGATATCTCATATCCGAACATCTAGTTGTTGTAACATCTACCATATGTGTGATCCTATATGCCCAATATCGAGCTGATTGTGAGTCATACCTATCATAACTCCTTTTGGCTCAGTGAATCATTATCTTCATAATAATTCACTCGACTTATCGATTACGGATGTACTAGGCCACTATGTTGCAATCCCCAAATAATACAGGAGAATCTAATCAATTAGACTTGTCTATCCTCCATTATCATGTATCTATAGTCTTTTATCAATCTAATATTTTAAAGATCGTATACTAGGCATGGTGCTGTCAAGCTTATACAGTTTCTACTCAAGTCTTGCTCTAATCGGATTCTCCCGAAGAACTCATTCTCTTTCGATCCGAATGACCATAGCTAGGGATTTACCTGAGCAAGAATACATAAAATATTTCTCTCATGTCACTAAAAGTGGATGATCTTCTATCAACACTCAATAACTCTCGTAAAGTTAACTGTCACTCCCGATGACCGGTTGTGTTAAATTTGAAACTTCTAGGTCTATAAGTCCAATATCAAATAGTGGAGTATTTATATATGACGTCTTTGGTGTCTCAAGTCTAAGGACTAAATATACCACTAGGACAATGGAATCACTATATGTATAAATATATTGTAATGTCCATGAATATGTGCAATGAGAATCAGATCGTAATGAGATCACGGTAATAAGACTAATTCACCTCTAAACACATACCCTAAATAATCCCGATTATATGTTACTAAAAAGAGACATCGAGATAACCGGACATACTGGTATGTTGTACATCCATCCATATGATGGAGGCAGTTGGTCTCATAATTGCTCGTGTAGGGACACTAGGGATATAGTGCAGGTGCTCATTGGAGAATAAGTTAATTGATTGACCCGCTTACAAAATGCTAGATGGTTGATAATATCTCATTGTCAGACAGTGATTCTATCATCCAAATAGTGTACCTGGTCCTTAGACTTAAGAAACTAAGGATGTCCTGTATGAGTACCTCACTATTTGATACTGGACTTATAGGTTTGGAAGTATTAGATCTAGCACAGTCGAACATCGGGAGTAGTAGCCAACCTTATGAGAGCTATTGAGTGTCGATAGAGGATCATATACTCTCAATATTATGAGAGGAATATCTCATATATTCTTACTCAAATGAATCTTTAGCTAAGGTCATTCCGAATGAGAGAGAAAGAGTTCTCCAGGAGGATCCGATTAGAGCGAGACCCGAGGAGAAACCGTATGAGCTTGATAGCACCATGCCTAGTATATAGTCTCTTTGATATTAGATAGATGAGGGACTATAGATACACAATAATTGAGGATAGATATATCCAAAAGATTGGATTCCCCTTTATCGTCTAGGGACTATGGTGTTGTGGCATAGTACGATTGCAGTCGATGAGTCGAGTGACCCATTAATTTAAAAGGCTTGGATCTTATAGATGAGATCCAATAAGAGTTAATAAGAGATTATTGGATAAAGACTCACTAATCTAAAAAGTTTGAGTAATTGGATGTAGATCCAATACCCAATATAGTAGGATCCATTAAGGTTAAGTTGACAAGAGACCTCTATAAATAGGAGTGAACCAAGGGACTATAGGCTAGGCTTTTTGGCTATCACATATGATTCTCCTCTCCCCTCCTCAACTTGTAGCCCCTGTTTGGGACGTGTAGATAGCAAGAAGGGTGGCCCCTTATTGATTGTGTAGTGTGCGCAGCGAGGAGATTTAAGGAAGGTCTTTGTGGCTCATGTCATATGGATCATCGCTAGAGGGGATGATGCTTGACCTCCTTTATCCTCTCCCATAGATTTGTCAAAATTCAGGGATATACGATCCCTAGGTAACACAACTATCTCACACGTGGTTTTCAGTTTTATGAGTTTTTACGCACCAATCTTCGCACGATAACGAACACCTTTTTTAGAAATCTGGGATTTTTATTTTCTATTCTTCAATTGTATATATGATATCACTCATAGATTTCCCTACACGTCATCTATCTAATATCTCAAAGATCGTATACTAGGCATGGTGCTGTCAGACTCATACAGTTTCTACTCGAGTCTCACTCTAATCGAATTTTCCCGAAGAACTTTTTTTCTCTCAATCCGAATGACCTTAGCTAGAGATTTATCTAAGCAATAATACATGTGATATTGCTCTCATGATATCAAGAGCAGATAATTATCTATCGACACTCAATAGCCCTCGTAAGGTTGATTGCCACTCTTCATGACCAGGTGTGTTAGATCTAGAACTTTCATACCTACAAGTCCAATATCAAATAGTGGAGTACTTATATAGAATATCCTTAGTGTCTCAAGTCTAAGGACCAGATATACTAGTGGAACGATAGACTCGTTGTCTTACAATGAGACATCATCAATCATCCAGCATTTTGTGAGCGAATCAATCAGTGAACTCATTCTCAAATAAGCACCTATATTGTATCCACAATGTCCCCACACGAGCAGTTATAAGACTAGCTGCATTTGGAATGGTGTATAACACACTAATATATTTGGTCATCTTGATATCCCTTTCGAGTGACCTATAATCGAGATTATTTAATGTATATGTTTAAAGATAAATCAGTCTCATTATAGTGATCTTATCACAATTCGATTCCCATTACACAGATCCATGAACATCATAATATATTCATGCAACAAGCAATATAAAGTGATAAAATACTAAATAATAATAATTATAAGCAAAAAGACTGTGTATCAAGTCACACGTGCCATCACTTACATGATTGGCTTGTAGAGCACCTTTGACTAGCAGAAACATGTTAGGAGATTGGATGTCGAGCTAGAGGATCGATCGACGTACTGACAGAAGGACTTCGTGCCATAAGTTTGGGCATTGAGCCGAAGGATCAGACATTGCACTAAGGAGATCAGAAGTTGTGGGAGTCAACATGTCATTGGACAATATGCCGAATGAGAGGACAATGCACCGAATGATCGAATGAAGCGCTAGATAAACTAATGACATACTAGACAACATAGGATTCAGGCCATGTCACACGTGCCATCACTTAAACGATTGGCTCGCAGGACACCTATGATTAGTACAACCTTGGTTGCAAGTTGGTTCTTAAGGATGTGAGACATATGGTTGACTTTAGACTGACTTTAATTTCAATCTGAAAGTTAGATGATGAAGACTTTGATAATAGATTTTATAGAGGGTAATTGAAGTTCAGTAAAGATTCTCTTATTGTAGTTAATGAGAAGAAATGTCATACTTTATACATGTTACAGACCAAAGTTGTGGTGAGCAGTTGAATGTTATAGAGAAAGACTTTAACATAGAGTTGTAAAATAGGTGATTGGTACGTATGAGCGAGAAGGGACTGTAAGTTTTTTCTAAAAGAGAGATATTGTCGGACCTCAAAGGTATATGTTTGAACCCTCATATTGATTATTTGATTGGTAAACGATATAGAGTTTCCTTTATTAGTCCTGCTTTATCTAGATAAATACATGCATTAGACTATATCTAAACAGATGAATGTGGTCATTTGAGAACAAAAACTCATAGTGGATTTATTAATATTCCTGATATTAATGATGTACTTTATTTTGTTACTTTTATAGATGATATTTTTAGGAAAGTTTAAGCCTATGCTATGAAGACAAAAGATTATGTTATTAATATTTTCAAAGAGTTTCGTGCCAAAGTTGAAAAGGAGATAGAAAGACAATTGAAATGCATAAGATTAAATAATAGTTATGAGTATATAAGATTGTTTGATGATTAATGTAAGTCACATGACATCCAACATAAGATGACAGTTCTTGTTACATCTCAGCATAATACAATTGCAGATATGATAAATCACACTATCATGAAAAATATCAGCTGCATGCTTTCATAGGCCAAGCTACCTAAAAAGTTTTAGGCTGAGGCTTTGAGAATTGCAATTGATGTGATCAACTTGTTATCATATACAGTTTTAGATAGTGATATTATAGAGCATGTATAATCATGGAAAGATGTCTTCTATTAGTATTTGAGAGTGTTTGATTGTCGTACATTTACATACGTTCCAGACATTGAAAGGTCCAAACTAGATGGTAAAATGAAAGAATATATTTTTCTTAACTACTCATATAATCATTTTGGTTACAACTTTAGGATTTAGAAAAGCAGAAGGTGTTTAAAAATAGAGATATGGTTTTCTTTTAAGATCAAACCCTTGAGGATTTGAAGGAGGTATCAACCAAGACTTCTATAGAAGGATTAGCAGACTATGACCTAATAACTCATCCAGTATATCATGGTGATGAGGGAGATATGCAGGAAGATGGTATAAAGGCCGATGTTGATCTACTTGCAGGATATGTAAAGCAAGAATAGAAAGTGACTTCCCGTGAAACCTTAATTGAGAAGATCTTCTAAACAACGTTAACCTTCCAAAAGATACTCTATAGATGAATATGTAATGCTTACTAATGCAGATAAACTAGAGTTACTAGGAAGTAATTAAGAACTGATTATTTGCTACGTAGGAAGAGATAGATACTATGTAGAAGAACCATACATGATTTGGTGCAACTACCAAAGAGAAGAAAGGTCTTGAAGAATAAGTGGGTTTTTAGGTTGAAGACTTAAGAACAATATTCTCAACCAAAGTACAAAGCCAGAATAGTTATGAAATGCTTCAGTCAAAAGAAAAATATTGACTTTGAAGAGATTTTTTCTCTTATTATTAAAATATCTTCTATTCATGTTGCTCTTGATATTGCTACTTACTTAGACTTGGAGGTTGAGAAGTTGGATGTGAAGACATCTTTTTTTCATGGTGATTTGAAGGAAATTTATATAGAGCAAGCATAATGCTTCAAAGTTAAAGGTAAAGAAAATTTTATTGACAGGTTGAAGAAGAGCTTTTATACGCTAAAGCAAGCTCCAAGATAGTGGTATAAAAAGTTTGATTCATTTATAACTAAAAATGGATACAAAAGAACAATTTTAGATCATTGTGTGTACATAACAGTTTGGTGAGGATTTTATTATTCTCTTACTTTATATTGATAACATGTTTATCATTAGGAAAGATATGTTTACAATTGATAGGTTGAAAAAGGAACTGAGTAAGTCATTCATAATGAAGGGCATGGGGCCAGCAAAGTAAATATTAAGCATGCAAATTTTTTATGATAGAAAAAATAAGAAGATTTGATTGTCACAAGAGAAATATATTAAGAAGGTATTGAACATGTTTAGTATGAAACAATACAAATCTAGTTCGCTTTCCTATTTTAGGTCACTTCAAGTTGTGCTCAGAATAAAGTTCATCAAATGATGGAGAGGAGAAAATGCAAAAGGTTCCTTATGCTAGTCATAGGTGCCCTATAAGCTAATCATGTGAGTGATGACATGTGTGACACGGTATATACTATTTTTGCTTATTATTTATTTAGTATTTTTTTCATTTTATGTTTCTTGTTTCATATATTATGATATACATGAATTTATGCAATAAGAGTTAGATCATGATGAGATCATGATAATGAGATCGATTCACCTTTAAACACAGACACTGAATAATAGCAATCATAGGTGACTCGAGAGGAACATCAAAATAACCGGATAAACTGGTGTATTATATACTCATCCATAGGACGGAGGTAGCTAGTCTCATAGTTACTCGTATGGGGACACTAGGGATATAATATAAGTGCTCATTAGAGAATGAGTTCACTAATCGATCCGCTCACGGAATGTTGGATGATTGATAATACCTCATTGTCAAACAATGATTTAATCATTCTAGTGGTATATCTGATCCTTAGATTTGAGACACTAAGGATGTCCTGTATGAGTACTCTACTCTTTGATACTAGACGTATATGTTTGGAAGTTACAGATATAGCACAACCAATCATCGGAAGTGACATCTAACCTTATGAGAGCAATTGAGTATCTATAGAGGATCATTCACTCTCAATGTTATGAAAGGAATATCCTATGTATTTTTGCTCAGGTAAATCCCTAACCATGGTCATTTGGATCAAGAGAGAGGGTTCTCCGAGAGAATCCGATTAGAGCGAGACTTGAGTAAAAATCGTATGAGCATGATAGCACCATAGTCGGTATGGTTTCTAGGATATTAGATGGATGATGGATTATAGATACATGATAACTAAGGACAGACATGTTCAATGGATTAGATTCCCTGTATCGTATAGGAACTACGACGTAGTGGTTTAATACGTTCATAATCGATGAGTCGAGTGAATTATTATGAAGATAATAATTTACTGAGCTAAAAGGAGTTCTAATAAGCACGACTCATAACCAACTCGATATTAGGCTTAGGCTTAGGCTTAGAGGGTCACAAACATATGATGGGTATTGCGATGAGTAGAGGTTCGAATATAAGTTATCCGTTAGAGACCATATCTTATTGGATATCTAATAAGCCAATGAATTATTGGATCTTGTGAATAAGATCCAATAAGAGCAAATAAGAGATTATTGGGTAGAGATCCACTAATCTAAGAGACTTTGGTAGTTGGTTGAAGATTTAGTATCCAATATGGTAGAATCTATTAGGGTTAAGTTTGATAGGAACCTATATAAATAGGAGGGAACCAAAGGGGCATTGACTAGACCCTTTTTTGCTATCACCTCTTATATGCCTCTCTCTCTCTCTCTCCTCAATCGATAGCCCTTTTTAGGGTGTGTATAAATAGTAAAAAGAGTTAGGCCTTTCTTGATCACGTGGTCCGCGTAGAGAGGAGGATCATGTTATAATTTGAGGAGCGTCTTCGTCACATCTACCATGTAGATCACTACTAAAGAGGAGGACAATTGACCTTCATCATCTCTCATAAATCTGTAGGTTTTCAGAGATATATGATCTTCATAGTTAACATAATTTTTATATATACGTAGTTTTTTATTTTGTAGATTTTTACGCATTAATCTTCGAATGATAACGAAAAACTTTTTCTGTGGCAAATTTAGGATTTTATTTTTTATTCTTCCATTGCGCATATGATATTGTCCCAAGTTTCCCAACACCTTATGCCTCAATAATCAAACGTCTAATGTACGTGATGGTATATATGAGGCCAAAAATCGTAAATGCAATTGATGTTGCTATCAAATTTCTTGCAAATTCAGGCAAAGAACATTGAGCAATAGTGAAGTGGATATTTAGATATCTCATAGGGAGTTCCAAAGTTTGTTTAAGCTTTAGAGGTGAACCACCTGTATTGACGGGTTACACATATATAAATATGACAAGCGATATTGATACGAAGAAGTCCAAAGGTGTATTACTCTCTTCACCACAAAGGCAAGATATATTACAACTATAGAGATTTACAAAAAAATATTATAGATGAAAGAATTCTTATAAGAATTGAGGCTAAAATAGAAAAATTATGTGGTGTATTATGACAATTAGAGCGCCATCCATTTGTGTAAGAATCCAACTTTTCATTCAAAGTCAAAGCATATATATGTCAGATACTATTGGATTTAAAAAATATTTAAAGAGAAGCAGTTGTAACTTTAGAAAATTCACACAAATGATAATATGGTAGGCATGTTGACAAAGACCTTATCGAAAGAAAGGCAATAGATGTGCCGACGGTTGTTCGGCATGGCTTCACATTGATGAGTCATGAGGCAACCTCCCTTATAGGCTGAAGGGGGAGGTTGTTGGGCACATGGCTATTATTTTAGCTCATAGTGGGCTTTAATAACCCATAACTCATATTAGCATTAAAACTCTAACTCTTTTAACCTAGGCTTTTGACGGCTAGGGTTGAAAAAAAAAAAAGAGGACAGCGACAAATACGAATATGGTTGAGAAAAAGGAAGGTAGTAGCAATTAAGGGTAGAAGAATAAAAGAAGAAGAAAAGGAAAGAAGATGAGGACAACATAGTAAATATTCTCAATAATCTAGGTAGTGTTCTCATCGTAGGTTAGATTATATTTATAGTGGATTCTTACTATGATTACTTCGGGAGATTTTGGATATTATGTACAATGACGTAATCCTTGTATCCTTATTATTCTTTTGTGATTGTTGCTTGAGTTTTAGGCAAGAGACTCTTAGATTTATACGTTCATTATTTTTATAGTGTATTTTCTCTAGCTTGCCCCGTTGTTTTTACCTTTTGCATTGGAGGAATTTTTCACATAAATCTTAGTATCATATTTGATTGTGATTTTCGTTTAATTATATTGAGTGTTACAACTTACTAGTATTTGTTCATATACAATTTTTTTTTTTATCACAAACTTGCTACAAAATGTTAATCAGTTGATTATGATTGAGTTTTTATTAGTCAAGAAAAAGAAAATAGAAGGAAAGAAGCCAATGAAGAGTGAACATCATCCTCGACCACCCCTCAATGATCGATCTCAAATTATCGCATACCACCTTGAAAAGAGTTCAATCCTATAAACACTTCTCACGCTCAAGTATACTTTCAAGTAAGAGAAAAGGGCATTTTAAGGACACCTATGAAGAGAAATAAAAGGCTCGATCAAGCATTGTGGTCATGAGATGGTGTTCCTAAAACCAAAAAACATTAGCAACAACAAGATTTAATATAAGAACCAAGAGTGTACATAAATTTGAGTGCTTATCATGACTAGCTACTTATGAGTTGCTTCAAGAATGGACTTCATATCCCTTCTATACACCCCCCTCACTAAGTTAAGATCCATCACCCTCCCAATTTTATTATATCATTTATAGTATAATCTCTCATGGGTGAGAATTTATTGAGAGCCCCCACGTCAGATGAAGGGGGTCTACTGTGGGCTTGTGTCTCATGGGTGAGAATTTATTTAGAGCCCCCATGTCAGATGAAGGGGGTCTACTGTGGGCTTGTGTGAATAGATTATGCCTCACATATGAATATTTCTTGTTTAATCAGGTAAAATTCTTATACATATAGGCGGGCCAAAGTATGGGTTAGTTGGAGGAAGTTAATGAGCAATCCCTCATGGCCTCCTCACTAAAGAAGTTAGGGTGGACTCATTAGCTCCCATATCCGAAGGAATTACTCTCAGAAGAGCAACCTCACTTGTCATCATGACATTAACCTCTTTGGAGGAGGAGGAAAATGGGACTAGTAAGGATCAAGAGAGGAGAGGGGATCATGTTTGGTCTTACTTGAAGAGGTGGAAAAGTATCTCTTAAACATTTAAAGTTGGAGGAGGTTTGAAATTTCACTAAGCTTTTTAGAGTTGAAAATATCTGAAAGGTTCGAGCACAAGATTCATAAGAGAGCATAAAATGTATCAAGTGCATCCTCGGGCTAAATGAACCTTGAACTCTACCACAAATCGCTCATTTGTCTGATGGTTCAATTAGATGAGTGATATAACAATATTAAATTGATCATAAAAGATTGATCACCACGACTATAATCTCCAAGGATCCCCAATACTTTGATTAAGCATAGACGTGGAGCCACATGATTCTCTTATAATTGGAAGCCATCAAATAACCATCAGAATTGATAGAAATATTTAAAACAACGATGACAAACCATACAAATGGATCTGAATTGTCATAGTGTTTATTGTATAAACTAGAACCCAAAGTAAAAAGCCAACAATGTGCACATCACATCTAATAATAAGGTATGGCATAGTCGACTTAGGTTATAAAGCGTCCACCTATGATAATATAATCAAATTGGCTATAAAACTGATGTTATGATCGAATCAATTATAAAACATTCATCCATCATAGTTGGAAGCCATCAAATAATCATCAGAATTGATAGAAATAATTAAAACAATGATGACAAACCATACAAACAGATTTGAATTGTCATAATGTTTATTGCATAAACTAGAACCCAAAGTAATAAAAGCTAACGATGTGCAAATTGGTATGCTGGCATAATCGACTTAGGTTATAAAGTGTCCACCTATGATAATATAATCAAATTGGCCATAAAACTAACGTCATGATCGAATCAATTATAAAACATTCATCCATCATAATATGATTGAATTGATCATAAAATATCTATGATTGATGGACATGATTAAATTGGCCATCAATCGCCCATCTATGATGAAGCGATTGAATCAACTATTAAGAGCTCATCAAAATAGTGCAGTCAAAATGATCATAAAGTGTTGACACAATTGAATCGACCACAAACACATTTCAATAATGATACAACCATATCAATTATGACGCATCCTCATGACGATGTACTTGAATCAGCCATAAAACGTTTGTTTACAATGATGCAATTGAATCGTTCTGGAAATATCCGTCGAATTCTCTGAACCCACTTAAATATCGAGCATTCCCTCTACATAGTTTTATAGCATCATCCAATATTCAACTTTTTGATACTATAATATATCACAAGTGTGAAAGTAAATCTCAATTAATTTTGAACTATGTTTCATATTTAATAATTAGGTAATGACTTCATGCCAAGGATAAACAAGTTATATTAAAATTTACAAGGATAAAAATATTTAAAGTTTTAATAATATTTTAGGTACTTTATTTTTAATTTTTTTTTAAATCTAAACTATATATGAGTATCATGCTGGGTGATGGTCAATTTGAGTTCTTTTGATTATATATATATATATATATATATATATATATA
>LVTN01001550.1:11466-31940 GCA_001649415.1 Musa itinerans
CCCCCACTCCTCTCCCTCCCATCTCCAAACCGCCGATTACCCCACCACGCCGCAGGTACCGGTTGTTACCATTCCCTCTTTTTTTCGGAACAGAAAATTTCTGTTATGGTACTTTTGATTCATAGGCGTCGCCATGTGTTTGACTCTGCAGAATCCGGAAGTCGGTGGACTTGGTTATGGCACCACGGTCGAGTTGAAATTCTGCGTTTCCTGCTCCTATAAGTATCAATTCTTCTCCTCTTTTAATTATTGCTCGACTCTGAACGGTTTCATCAATGTTGGATTTCGATAAAGATTCGATCTTGAAGCTTTTGTTGATAATAATATCTTTACTATGAGTTGTCTAGTGATTTTAATTACAGATATGGATTGAAGAAGGGGAAAAGATTGATATATTATTGAATGCTTTTCTGTTTGGTTACCAAACAACCAGTTAATATGATCATTGCTCATCTGTTTACTTCCAACTATCTTGATGTAGATTTTACATCTCTCAGGACTCCTAGTTAACTGGTTTTAGCAAATGTAAGAACTGTTACAGATGAAATCAGTATTTTCATAAGTAGAATTATTGTACAACTAATATCATATAATTTTCTTATCTGTAAGTCAAGAATAGAGATTTAAGCCAAATTGTACCTTCTTATCTGGTTTATTGAGTTGAGGGATGCTTCTATACCATTCCTTATGGCAGCTGGAAATTTAGCTTTGCGCTGGGAACTGGGTGGATTTGTCACCTTGCTCATTTGGTTTCTGTCAGACATGCTGGGCAAATTCTTTCCCTTCTCCTAGATTGAATCAAGTCAGTAGATGTCTTGATCGGGTGGAATTATGGTCGCTGCATGTGACATGAAGTTTTTCATTAAGATATATGATTATCATCATAAATATTATTGAACAAACATAGGATAAGGATGGCTGCCGAGAGATTTTTGTATTTTATCTTGATAGAAGAAGTGGAAAGGCTGCATGTTTATACTACTAGTTTGAACTTATATTACTTTCATCTGAAATATCTACCTGATTTTCTTTTTTCTTGCTGTATTCCCATGCTTTCTTTTATTATAACTGCAGTCAAATTCATAAGTGCTGGTTCTGTTCTTTATTCCATTTTTGTGAGGAACATGTATTTCACTGTTTTCTTTCTTCTGTTTGGGACTTCGAGTACTATCTTTGCTTCATTTGGTAATCGGCCTAAATTCTATGTTTGTTCTTTGAACATGAAATTGCATTCTAGAAGTAAGAGAACATCCTACAGCCTGTAAGTATTCTACATGGATTTACTCCGAAAAATGGTTTTTCAACTTGATGA
The DNA here is from genome assembly GCA_001649415.1 of Musa itinerans. Classification (NCBI taxonomy): domain Eukaryota; kingdom Viridiplantae; phylum Streptophyta; class Magnoliopsida; order Zingiberales; family Musaceae; genus Musa; species Musa itinerans. Next base: position 12,779 of record LVTN01001550.1, read on the forward strand.
AATAAGAATGGCACTGATTCTTTTATAACATGATTAACGTATGATTCATCTTAGACTATGTGGAGTTTTCATTTGATATCACTTGGTAATATGAATATTTTATTTGCTTCAGGGGTACTGCAATGACAATGAAGAAAATGCTGGAAACTTCGTTTCCTGGGATTGATGTGATATTGTCAAATTATCCCCCAGCCTTTCCAAAACGTGTACTGGGCAAAGTTGTCCCTGTTCTTCAAATAGGAGTTGTTGCAATTATAACAGCAGGTGATCAGATATTCCCTAGGCTGGGCATGGCTCCGCCTCCGTGGTACTTCTCCTTGCGTGCCAATAGATTTGGAGCTATAGCATCGACTTGGCTTTTTGGCAATTTCTTGCAATCAACTCTGCAGAGTTCTGGTGCATTTGAGGTTTACTGTGATGGTGAATTGGTAAGAGATGTCTCTGACCCTTTAGTGTCTTTTGTGATTTCTTGTGCTGCCACATCATGCTTCCACCTGTTGAATTGTATATTTTAAGCAACTATGGAATACTCCTGCTTTTATGTCCATTGCATTTGAGATGTACTCTGTTCATGTATAATCTATCTCAAAAGCATTTTAAATATTTCAAAAAACATATTCTTTGACCTGTTTTGTAAAATTTGAGCAACAATATGCAATGGCGAGAGTTGATCTTTACTCTCTTCATTGACAGAAGTATGGTGTGCATTGGACTTCTCTTTGGGATAATTTGTGAACATTTAGTTTTTTATATTTTCATTATTCGCTATAATTACTGAAGAAAATAGGATGACCTTAGAAATTTACTTATATGATTTTTTTCAAACACATTTTTGTTACACTTAAGCATGGAAGCATATATAGGTAGGTAGATCCATGCATGTAGTATGATAAAAAGAGCATAGACAAACATATATAGCATGTAGATATAAGCATTATTTGGTACATGCATATATATGCAATATAAGTTGGCCTTCTTTGAGCATATACATATGTGTGTGTTGTTGTGTTTTTCAATTCACTCTACAAGAAGGTTGTGATGTACCTCAACATATCTATGGTTCTATTGCTGAATTTTTATCTGCACTCTTACATGATAAAGTTGAATGTTACACAAATACCCTGGATTTGTTGTGTAATTAACGTAGAAAGAAGTATGTTAGAGGATAATATATGGCTGCTGTGATAAAAACCAGCAGATGGTTTTGATCTGAATGAAGCCACCTCACTGAAAGAAGAAATGAAGGCTGTTTAGAGAGAAATTAGTGTTCTATTCTACTAGTTTTAAGCAAAAAGAAAAGACATTTTGTGTTTTGATTACAAGAAAATAAAGAAATAATGGTCCTGTGGCCTGAAATTAACATAAATTTAGTTTTTTCAAATCCAACTACACCACCAGAAGGAAGAACATATGTTCCAATTGTACATGGTAGACAGTGTCTTCCAATTATTGAGTGTTGGATCAAAATATGGACAAAAGGATATTTTGTACCTCACCAAAAGTGGTGCTAATTGGGTGTTCATGTAGGAAAGGATGCTAGCAAGGGTATTCTGAAAACATGATTCATGATATCTATCACAGAGGTACCTAGTTGCTGGATTTAATATTAAGATATTGCCACCTGAATAATACCTGCCATGCTGCATATTTTTTGTGGCAAAGTTATGTTATGTTCAGATTCAACCATATTCGACCTCACATGACTCGAGCTTGCCATAATCACAGGAATAACATGTCTTGTAGTTCAGATTTGCTAAAACATTAATTGCTCCATGTAAGAATTTGACCTGCTGTTTTGGTCTGTTTGATCTACTGTCATGTAGATGCAGACACTTCCTGACCAGTGTTAGGCCTCATCTGCAATTGCATGATAAAAATAATATATTTTCTTTCTGCGGCCACTTTGTGTTGTTTAGTTATAGTATACTAACTTTAAAACATTATTTGGCTTTGTGTTAACTGAGATTTTTTGAGTTGCTTAGTGAGTAACAAGCTCAATTATTTTTCTGAATAGACAATAACAAATTGTTTATGAGGTAATTGTTCTATAATACATGGTTGATCTTTCTTCAAATTATAATGCAAAACATCATTCACGAATTAGCTTATTTGAGCACTGATTTCTTTTGAGTATTCGGTGATTGATCATTGAGATTGGTCAGGAAGCAATTACCAGCTCCATAAAATCCTGCTGGTGATCACATCAATGTAGAAAAGGAAATGATGGAAAAAGAAGGGGGAGAAAAGGAGAGGAGAGGGAAGAAAACAAGGGGAGATATACTTACCTGAGCTACCATTGCTAGATTATTTGGTTGTTGGATGCCACTTGTAGGCCGCAATTGTCCCACAAACATTTCTCACTGGCTGTTGCTACTTAGATATTGCTTAGATGTTGCTTGTTGATGAAAGAGAGAGGGAAAGTGCGAACATGGAAGAGGTCACAATTTTTTTATGAGGGAGAGGAGAAAACCCTTGACCCACAACTCCTTTTCCCATATATTATTTTATAAAAATATAATATTAATAAGGGTGAATTCTTGGAAAAAGCCCATAAGTATGAGAATTTTTCAAATAGTATCCAAAATTTGAAAAATTCCCACAGAGCATCCTTTTTTCAAAATGATCATTCTGCCCCCATTAGACACTGCATCTCTGCCCCGCCAGTTGCTCCCTCCCGTTGGACCTGCCCAGTGATGGAAGCGCAACCTCTGTGCACCCCCACCCCCCCTCTCCTTGCCTGCAGCAGATGGCGAGGAGGGGCTGTGGGCAACAGCGAGGGTGTGCCCCCTCCTTCCTCGCTGGTGGTGGACAGCAAGGAGGCGATGGAGGCCACGGGCGAGGGCGGGCTGCAACCCCCACCGCGCCCCACCCCACCCCCCCCCCCGCTCCTTGCCTGCAGCAGATGGCGAGGAGGGGCTGTGGGCAACAGCGAGGGTGTGCCCCCTCCTTCCTCGCTGGTGGTGGACAGCGAGGGCGCCACCCCCCCCCCCCCCCCCCCCCCCCGGCGTGGCAGATATGGCAAGGTGGGACTGTGGGTGATGGCTGTCTAGCAGAGGAGGTGGTGAGTCCGATCAAGGGGCAAGGGTGAAATGGTCTTTTCACATGACCAGGGGCACCCTGTGGGAACTTTTCAAAGTTGAGGCTCTCTGTGGGAAATTCTCAAACTTAAGGGATTTTTTTGAGAATTTACCCTATTAATAAATGACTAAAAGAATGAATATTTATTGTACGTATAACTTTTTACTATTCTTAGGCTTTTTATAATATTATTTTTTGGATCTGGATCAGTCGATCGGACCAATCACAGATCCCAGGATTGCTCTCATTTTGGAATCATGCAAACCATGGTTCATTAATTGGAAAGTCAGTTTGAGAGTGTTTTTCTTTATTATTAGATCTTATAGAAAACCTTTTGACCCATGCATCTTCCAGAGGATAGTTGTCTTTTTGTGAATTCAACTTATGACTTTCTTAATGATCTTTCTTTGCGAGTTCCTATCCAGAAAGTAAGACAATATGATGTAAACTATGTGAAATCTGGTTCAAGATATCATGTCAAAAGTTCAATCTGCCAAAGATTTAACTTGAAAACTTGGAGATGAGAATAACTGTAGCGTATGGTATGTGATTTTGTTGGCTATCTGATTTCAAAGTACCTTTGAAGTTCGAAATACAATGAATGAAAGCAGCCATGATTTTTTTTGCAGGCATGGATTAATAATCTGTATTACAATTGATAAACTTATCTGACTTTTTATTTCTTGCAATTATCAATTCTTTGCTGCTTGATTATTCCACATATATGTTTTTGGCTTCCTTCTTGTAGGTTTTCTCCAAACTAAACGAGCAGAGATTCCCTAGCGAGTTTGAGTTGAGGGAATTAATCGGTAAGAGAGTACCTGATTCTGCATTTGGGAAGAACCTTGGAAGTGTTTGGTCTTAATTTACAGGCAATCCTTTCCGCATATTAGCAACTCCGAAGGGTGTGTTTTAAGCCATGCAAACTAATTTCATCATCCGATGGATCCCTGCCATGTAACATTTGAAATTCTACTTTTCAAGTATCAAACTCCAATATGCATGACTATCACTTGAAACATATAAAACATGATTAGATTGCTACTTTATTCACACTATGTTGCTGTGTTCTATTTCTTTTACCGTATGATGCTATTTTCATGTCATGTTATGATTGTTAATCAAATATCAGTTTCTTGTTGAAGAAACCACCAGAACTTCTCGTCTTCAAAGTGCAGATTTCATTCAAAGATGATTTGCGTTGATAGAACACACATCTTACAAATCCTATTAAAGAACTTTTGTCTTTAGAGATTGATCTCAAAGTTCAGGTCCACTGATATTGTTGAAGACCTAAGAGTGTTTGTCACAAGTTTACATGTTATGAGATTATTCTGATGGTGGTGTTGTTGAAGACCAAACTATTATGTGTTGCTGTTGTTCATCCTCTTCACTGCTACATAAATAACAAAAATGAACAAGTATAATCCAATTCTCGCTAACTTAACAGGTGTTACGGATTCTTTAATGAATTATTTTTTAGCAAAATAGTAGGGAATGTTCCCCTAAGCTGTTTCATTTTTGTTGTTTTTGTACTGTTTCCATGTCAAATGCTATAAGCCTTTTCGGCTGACGGACGCCGTCCATTGATTTTTCGATTAGTAAAGATTTTATAGATTTTAAAAAATATTTTAAATAGTTTGACATGATTTTTTTAAATTAGTGACATTATCATCGAAGATTGTTAGGGATATTGACTTCCGACTTTGTTGTTGTTGTTGAGTTTTAAAATATTTTAAATAGTTTGATATGATTTTTTTAAATTAGTGACATTATCATCGAAGATTGTTAGGGATATTGACTTCCGACTTTGTTGTTGTTGTTGTTGTTGAGTTAGTTTGCTGACATTGAGAAGCACTCAGAATTAATTTTTTGATATGATTTTTTTAAATTAGTGACATTATCATCGAAGATTGTTAGGGATATTGACTTCCGACTTTGTTGTCGTTGTTGTTGAGTTAGTTTCCTGACATTGAGAAGCACTCAGAATTAATTTTTTGACATTGATTCATGGCTTATTCTCCTAAAATTAAAACATTACTATAAATATCTTTTTTCATAAGCCATTACCCAGAAGATCCCCTCAAGAGATTTCCAGATCCTTGTCGATAAATCCACTTCAACACACATGCGGCGAACAAACACTGTCCAAGTATAAAGATTTCGAATCCATCCTTAGTCCTCTACCTAAAACAGTAGCAATGCCAAATAAGCACTCAGGATTCCGGTATTCAAAATGCCAATATTGAGAACTGTATCCAAACAAGGCCTTCATTGAACCAAGTCTTTAATAGTCCACGGAACTTTCCTAATTTAATAAGACATGATGTGTAGATTCGCTGGGTTGGATTCGGAGCACGTGCAGGCGTTTCGAACGAGCACTAAATTTGGACGTTTGACTTGGACTGGTCAGAGTCTGAAGCATTTTTCTTGCCAATTAACATAATATGAACCATTAAGGTGGAATAGATTAGTCATGAAATTTAGGAGATCAATATGGAACGTCTTAATCTTATAGAAAAAATTATTATTTTTGTCACGGAAATTATGATCACCCAAATATGACTGTTGCAATTCATATTTGGATCCGCTCTTCTTTTATCGGGTTCGAATCTTTCGCGTTCTAATTCGATCCGATCCGATGTGAGCCACGTAACGTGAATCTTTCTTGTCGCTTGACCATTACATATCATAATGTGCTCACCGATTCAACCCTCCTCGCTTTCCGCAGGGATCTCTCGCGCAGGTACCGCTGCAGTGGATCGCGGCCCCTTCCGTGCCCCCTTTTCTTTCTCCTCTTTTGGGTGGGAGCGGCCTGATTCGTCCCCCCTTTTTCCTTCTTATTCCCCCAGAAATCACCGCTGAATCCTGATTTTTCGTCGACAGATTCGCTCTTTGGTCGTCCCACGAAACCAAAAAAATCTCATTTTGGTGGTAAGAATTTGTTTCTTTGAGTTCAGATCTTCCAATAAGCACTCTACCGACTCCAGTTTAGATTCGAATGTTCGATGTTTGATTTGAAGGAGAGAAAGTGCGGGTTTTTATGATCTGGTTTGTGAATATCGTTTTTTTCTCTTCCTACATCTGCCTTGGAATTCCAGATATAGTTGTGTGAATCTTGGATTTGTTTGTAGTTCGTCTAATTTGTGTTTCTGTAGTGTTTTGTGTGATCCTTTGCTTGTGTACTCTTAAGAAGAATTCTCTTGCTTGAGCTTTTTGTTCTATCTAATTTGTTTTCTGTCTTTTCAATAATTTTGTTCCCAAATTTATAAACCCTAAATCTGCTTGTTAATGATGTATTTTTGTTCTGGTTTTTGCCATCCCTGCTGTAGTCTGCTTCGAATTGATTGTGCCTTTGGTTTATTTTTTCTTTTAACAAAACCAAATGCAAAGCATATCTTCACAGTTATGGCATGCCAGCAGGGTTGGATGGGATGCGATGGGATGTAATGTGTAGGAACGTATGCAGGAATGCAGTATATGTAGGAATGTATGTAACATGTAAATATGTATGTATACATGTTCTATGAGCCTGCCTGTCTGCACTTGCTGGGCTTGGACATTATAAATGATTTCGTTGAGTACTAATTTTTACCTGTTTTATTTGTCATGCCATAAATTATCTGTATTGTATTGCTCATGTAGGTTGAGACCTACAATTTCCTAACAGTTGAGATACAATATCGATTCTAAACACAATGATCTTTCAAGTGGCAGAAGTTTTAGGTTGCAATTGCTTGATAATATATTTGTTGGGCTTCATTTACGAAATAAATATGGCTTTGATTATTTTAGTACATGTAACAAGAATTCCAATTCTTATCTCAAGGAATCCATCGGCCTAATGGACTCTAGCTGTGGAGCTATGCTAGCCTGTCATTTTTTGAAAGAAGTCATTTTGTCTATTAATTCATTATTTTGAGGAAGAAAGCTTATGATGCACTATTTTCTTACCTAGATATATTTGGTAACTATCTAATTGATGTCAAGGGATAGCGCACAAGTATGCATGGTTATTTTGGTCAGTCAGTCTCGAGTCACCGCAGATCATATTAGGTGCCTGTCTTATGAGCTTTTGTATGAAATTTAGTATATGTCTTATGTGTTCTTAGCAGAAACCTGTGCAGATTTTGTCCATTCATGTTCTTGTAGATGGGCATGCCTATTCAAGCTGTATCTAAGGATTAATGTGCATTTCTTGAGAAGGTTCATGCACATGCATAATTAGCAGCGTCTTTAGTTGTCGAGTTATGTGTAATATTTTTACATATGCCTATCTGAAGCTGTTGGTATCATTTTTATTGTAACGTGCTCCATAATGCATATTCTTTTATCTTCTTAGACCTACTGAGCTAATGTTAGGATGTGGCCAAACCCTCTACTTTCCAGTCCTTATTTGGTCCAGGTTTGCCTACTTGACCATAAATGGGCTAAAATAGGGTCAATTATTCATGGCTCTGCCTGGCAACCTGTGGACCCTTCAATTCATCAGCCCGGTGGAGTTTAACAAGACTTTAATCCGGTTTTGTCCAGCTTACCTCCAGCATTCCTTCGTGTAAAGGAGGACTATACATAGTTTTGGAGAAGGGTGTGTACCTTTTCCACCATTGGAAGAGAGTGAACAGCTGAATCCCCATGGGAATGGGTGTGGAAAATGACCTTCCCAAATCAACTCCTAGTCAAGAAAGAAGAGAGTTGACCGATTATCCTCACTGAGAACTTCTAGTAGTAAACTTTTTTTTTTTGTATAGTAAATTTACTAACTTTTGTCAATATTTATAGTAACTAATTTAGTTGGTCAAAATAGATCTAATTTATGTCTAATTTTTTTTGAGTCCCAGTCTGAGTATATGATATGTAGCCAAATTATTTTATTATTAAGATATGCATTTTAAGGGTTTTAGGTGCCCTTTTTAGTGGGTTTTGGCAAAGTGATGAGATTAACTTTTCTCACAAACTCCTATATTTATTAGAAAGCCATAAGCCTAAGGACTCATGTTTGGATGCAATTTTCTTTTCTTTTTGAATAAAATTATATTAGTTATTGAGTTCTCTAATTGATAGCTTGGAAGGTCCTCTCCTCCTTGTATTGGAGAAACACTTGTTCGGAACACTATCTCTAACAATTAAATGTACTAGTTCTAATGGGATGCATCTAATATCGATAGTCATCCAATTTCTGTATTGCTTAGTGTTTTTTTTTTCACTTTTGGTAGGTGTCATGGAAGGTGATGCTATTTTACAATTTTTATTTTCCCTTGGATTCTTCTGCAACTTTAGTATCCTAACAGTTGTTTCTTGGCTGTCAGATGGAAGCACAGAGTTCCCATTCCTCGCAGATCATTGATATAAATTTAGATTTGCCAGGGGATGAACCTAGCATAAACCGTAACAAGATATGTACTGGCAGTGCATGTGGTTTCTCTGATTCCCAATCAAACTCAAAAGATGCCCAAGAGAGATTCACTTCTATGCGCAAGCTACTAATAGCTGTTGTCCTATGCATCATTTTCATGTCCGTTGAAGTTGTTGGAGGTATTAAAGCAAACAGTCTTGCAATTCTGACTGATGCGACACATCTCCTCTCCGATGTTGCTGCTTTTGCCATCTCATTATTCTCCATATGGGCCTCAGGATGGGAAGCAACACCACGTCAATCTTATGGCTTCTTCCGTATAGAAATTCTTGGAGCTCTGGTGTCTATCCAGCTTATTTGGCTCTTAACTGGCATCCTAGTTTATGAAGCTATTGCAAGATTGCTCCATGACACAGGTGAAGTGCAAGGTGCCTTGATGTTTATTGTATCAGCCTTTGGTTTGGTTGTTAATATTGTTATGGCTGTCTTGCTTGGACATGACCATGGCCATGGCCACGGCCATGGTGGGCACGATCATGGTCATGGCAGCCATGGTGATGGTCATGATGAGCATGGCCATGTTCACAGTCATGTAAACCATGGCCACACTCATCATCATGATGATCACAATCATGATCACGAACATGATGCAGAGCATGGTCATAGCCATGCCACTGGCCACAATCATGCAGAGGATTCCAGAAACAAGGAACATCTAAAACCTCTACTGCACCAATCTGAAGAAGCCCCAGCCAGCAGAGAAGATGCTAAAGAGAAAACAAGAAACATTAATGTGCATAGTGCCTATCTCCACGTCCTTGGTGACTCCGTCCAGAGCATAGGCGTGATGATCGGAGGGGCGATTATATGGTGGAAGCCTGAATGGAAGATAATCGATATGTTATGCACACTTGTCTTTTCCGTCATCGTTCTGGTTACAACGATCAAGATGCTTAGGGACATACTTGAGGTCTTGATGGAGAGCACCCCACGGCAAATCGACGCAACCAAACTTGAACAGGGGCTTTGTCAGTTGGATGGTGTTGTGGCCATTCATGAGCTGCACATATGGGCAATCACTGTAGGGAAGGTTCTTCTAGCATGCCATGTGACGATCACTCAAGAAGCAGATGCTGATCTTGTACTCGATATGGTGGTTGGGTATATCAAAAGGGAGTATAACATCAGTCACATAACCATCCAAATAGAACGGCAATAGATCCAGTTGTGGCTGACTGCTGCTAGTGCTAGATAGTTTCCATTTCATGTTCATTCTTCCATTGCTTCGACCGTCTATTATTGTCTTTTGCTTATGCTCCTCCTTCCTGTGGTGATGTCAAACTGCAACTGATCCAAGAGTTAGATGGTTCTGTGGTACATCTCTGGCTGGTATCTACTGCAAGTTATTCCAAAGTGCAGCCTTTTTTGTATCTCCCGTATTTTTATATATGTAGCAACAACATCATGTCAGTTTGTGCTGTAAAATGTAGTTCATCATTCCTGCAACGACAATGCCTTAAATGTGGTTCATAGTGCTTTTTCTTGATGCTGTCATGATGTCACATATGCTTTGATATACACATTATCTGTTTCTTGATCCTGAATCTTACATAGATCTACTTTCTCAGTTAAAGCAGGCATGTAACTTTGTTAGATTGTAGGAAGTGAAATAACTTTGTTGCTGTGATTGAAGCTGACTGACTCAATAGTACTGTGGTGATCTGACCATTGATCTAAATGGAGGAGAATTTTGTTGGTAGCAACTTGATTTTGAGATGGTGCAGATCCAACATGCTAAAGCTCTGTCCTTTTAATTCTGTTTTCTTTGCATGTTGTGACATTAGCTGGGGAATCTGTTCCTTTCAGACAAGTTGTCCTCATGCTATATAATTCTCATTACGACCTCTGAGACGTCCACATCTGTTTCCTTGTCCTAATTGCTCGTCACTGGTTGTCTTTTTTATACAGTTAATATTCATTTCTTTATTAAAGTGTGCCAAAATTTTGTCAGTAGTAGTCATTTTTTTTAATACAAATAATATTTTTTTTTTAGTGGTATTTCTTTTTTTATACAAATGATATTCATTTCTTTATTTTAAACATACCAAATTCTTGTCCATGGAAGCCTTTTTTATATTAATAATATTTTTTATTTTAAATATATTTTTTTTTACTAGAAATGACATTATATTATGTTTTTTTTATTATCATTGTTCGTATAGTATAATAATATTATATTTTTATTTGAGCCATTTGCACTGCCTTCGAGTAATTTTATATTATTCTTATTATGATGATCAATATATTATAATAAATTAATTTTTATTTTTTATTTGGGTGTTGTAATTTTTAACTTATTATAAATGTCTATTTGATCAATAATATTTTATTATAGTTAATTTGTTAGAGATAATTTAAATATTTTTAAAATTATGAATGAAATGATGCATAAAAAAAAATTATTCGTCACTCATTTTAATCCGCCGATATAATTCTTGACGCAGCCGTACATCGTTGCCGTCCGTTTGTGACGTCTCGCCGTGATTGATCGCATGACGATTGTTTATGCGTCCACATTTATTACCTGTGTTCATCTCGTCCGCCCAAATTCTTCTACGAATCACGACACCGCAATCGAACGGATCGAAACACCCACCGATACAACACGGACGGCAGATGTGGCTCCGCCCGTGGAATCTTCCCCAAGAAGTTGGCGCTCCTTCGCTAACTCACCACCGCGTCTCTCCCCTCCGCTCCTATATAGCGTCTAAACCCTAATCGGCGGTCTCGATTCGATCCATTTCCATTTCCATTTGCATTGGGATTCATCTCGTTGTTGATCGGAATTCCATGGCGAGCAACGATCCCGATCGCGAGGAGGAGGCGGCTGCAGCCGGCGAGGACGAGGACACTGGTGCCCAGGTCGCACCCATCGTCACCCTCTCCGAGGTCGCCGTCAGCACCGGCGAGGAAGAAGAGGACGCCCTCCTCGATCTGTAAGCATTTCCTTTGATCCGAACCGTCCCTCTGGTTTTCTTGGCGATCTCGAGGTCTGATTTGCTCGTTTGATCTCTTCGTGCTCGTCCGCCTGCCGCTGCCAGAAAGGCGAAGCTGTACCGGTTCGACAAGGAGGGGAACCAGTGGAAGGAGCGGGGAACCGGGAGCGTGAAGCTTTTGAAGCATCGGGAGACGGGCAAGGTGCGGCTGCTGATGCGCCAGGTCAAGACCCTCAAGATCTGCGCCAACCATCTCGGTAGGACACTCCGCCCCGTTCTTGATTCCGGTTCTTAGTTGTTGTCGGTCTGTATCTGAAGTCTCCCTTTCTCGATTTCCGTCTCAGTTCTTCCGTCGGTCAAGATTCAGGAGCACGCGGGGAACGACAAGTCGTGCGTGTGGCATGCGTCGGATTTCGCCGATGGGGAATTGAAGGAGGAGATGTTCTGCATACGATTCGGCTCCGTAGAAAGTGAGCATCTTTTATCCTTTTCCTAAATTTACGTAAAGCCTCTCTGCCATTCCCACTTTAGTTCGTTGACTAATGCTTCTATGTAACATAGTAATTGTGAAGTATGAGTATTATTCACTAACGTCTTGTGCTTCTATCCCAGTAGTTATAGTGTCTATTTGATGTAATAAGGGATGATGAGCATGTTGGTTCTTCAATTCACTGTTGTCCATTTTATGTTCCTGTGATTGTGACCCCAATCCTTATTGTCATTTGTTTATTCAAAGCCCCAACTGAAATAGATTATTTTATTATTCATCTTCCTTCATATTATTTATCACTATACTGCTTACAAGCCCAAGCCCTTGTCTGAACTATTTCAACTTCAATGGAAGCGGTGTCTGTAACTCTGTGCGCTCATTGTTGTCGCACCTTTAGTATGTCATGGTCCGCGATCGATGCCATTGGTCAGAGTAACTTTTTAGAAGGGAGTGTGTGGGACTCCCTTGTTTGCTAAAGTGCTTGCTCGCAGATTTCTTGGCTCGAAGGGTTCAGATAAGTGTACCATAGGGTTGACCTTCCCTCATCCTTCTGAAACTACTGCTGATGTAGTCTGGTTTTTTTTCTTTTTTACTTGCATTCAGCACATGAACATCCAATCTTTATATAAATGTCAATTCTGGTGTTTCTACGAACTTGATCAAGTGTTGTGAACTTGTGGCCGCATGCATGAGTCTCTTTCTATGGCTTTCACTTTCCATCTTCATTCGTGCGTGTCCTATGATGTTTACTGAAAGTGAAGGGCAATTTTAGATCCTTCCATCAGGCTCATTTGATTTTACCATCTATAATTCTTGATATTGTTTTATGCCTGATGTTGCTTTGTGGTCTGGAGCTGTTACTAGATTTAGTGGTACTTATAGGCAAATTTTCTTCCTACTAATAGCAGTGTTAGCAGTGTTGGGGACAGTTTTTTGAATGAGGGGTGATTGCTGTTTTAGTTTTCTCTCCATGGAGAGGAGCAAAATGATCTGTGACACGAATGGAATTGTTAAGAACGAAAATTAAAAGGCTCTGGTATAGACAAACTGCAGGATGGACTTCTCGATGTTGATATGGTCTGAAATAAGGTTTAGATCTGAAAATAAATTGAATATCTGACGTAAGGTTCATATTATGTGCACAAAAAATCTGGTAATCGAGAAAAGCTATTATCTGATAATCAGTCTTAGATGTCATCGCAGTGCAAATCTTTGAGCCCGAAGGGCATAATGAATCGATCAAAGATAGTATTTGGAAGATAGGGAAAATTTTTAGAAAACTGGAAAACAAAATCGTGGTTTCCTCTCATGCTGCAACTCGTTTGAAGTCTTAATCTTTTTAACAAGGCCGTATATATTTTGTGGTTTTCATTCCCCTTTTTTTTTCATTTTCTGTTGATTTCTTTTCCTTTTGCTTTTTTTCATGATGAATAGGTTGTAGTTGCTAGACAATTGCGTATTGTTTGTCATGATGTGTTACCGTGTGCTACACCACCATAAAAGGATTGTCAAGCTTTGTCCTGTGTTAATTATTTTAATTGTTATACCATATGTCATGTATATAGCACACATGTACTTTTACATAGATATGTTTGATTATAGATTATTCTGGTCAAGCCAATGGAATTGTTTTCTTCTTTGTCATATGATCATTGCTTCAAGGAATTCCCTTCGACTGAAGAAACTTTGTTGAACTATGGAGGTCGAACCGGACAAGCATGTGGTGTGCAATGATAGCATAAAGTTTTGAACGCGTAGTATAAACCAAATACTTTACTGGTTTGCTTCAATGAGTCAAAGGTCAAACTCGAGAAGCATGATAATAGCACATACATCTGAGTGATTCTTGTTATTAACCAAATATTTGTCTGGTTTGCAGAAATAATTTTGATGGGCAAGCTGGATAAGCATGTAGGATATGTTTAGTCTTTAACTAATCACTTAGATCCGCAGACAATCACAAATGAATGAATCCTTGATCTTTGCTTGTCGATAATCCCAAGAACATGTGTGGATTTACTCATATCTCTTCTCTCTTTGTTTGTGGTTATGCATTGGATTCGTGCATGCATGTTTTTAGCCACTCTACCTTTGTCACCCTTTGGAGTTACTACTACCACTTTTGGCTAATTTCTTGTCTTTTCATTCTTCAATTTGTTGCACAATGAGTTTTCTTTGACATTTCGTTGGTGCTCAGAACCAGCACGGAAGTTGGCTGCCTTTTGATACGAGATCAATTAGATTTTGCAATCTTTAACATTCAGCTTCACAAGATATTTTGTGTCCAATTAGTAGAAAATCGACATAAATATTTGTGTGCACAGACAGACCTTAATGATGACCACACTGAACAAAATCTTGTGTATTATCAAACCTCGTGCTATCTCTGATGTATCATTAGCTGTGCCTATTAATAGTCATCAAAATTGCAGTGGCATCTCCCCCTTCTACTGACCCTTGACTTGCTCTTCCACTATAGACTGCAAGAAATTCATGGAGACGGTCGAAGGCATTGCCGAATCTTCTGAAAAGAACGAAGAGAAGGAGAGCGAGGATGCGTCAGACGCTGCTGGGCTCCTGGACAAGTTAAGCGTGCATGAAAGCAAAACCGAAAAGGCTCCAGAGGAGGTTGCAGCTGCTGCTGTGAAGGCAGATGATGAAACCGAAAAGTAGGCAGCGGAAACGAAACCCGAGGAACCTTCTAAGTCTTAAGGATATTTGTGTTGGCCTATCTACATAGAGTTTGTCATGTTCAATGTTTCCAGGGACAACAGAGCAAAGATTTGGGTAGCAGTGTCCCTTTCAATGTTTGGAGAAGTGTAGGGGGGGGTCAGGTGGGTAGAGTTCTTGCTCTTGCATTTGGGACGAGTGGTGAATTGTGTCATGCTGCTGATGTATTCCTTGTTGATTGGTTTCAATTGATTCCGATGGTTTTCTTGTTTTCGTTCTGCACTGTTGGAATATGTTTTAGAGGATCTACATAGATTCTCCCACAGCCAGTATGACTTGTCAGAGTGCGTTCCTGTCCTCCCGCTGCTGCTGCTGCTGCTGCTGAGCGTGAGAAGGTCGCCGACCGCATTGGCTCTCCGGCGGAATGCTCACTTATTGATGTTATTATGTTGTTGGCCTTTCCACATAAGATTATTATTATGGTGCTATTCCAAAGCCACCAAAACAGGAAAGAAGACGAACAACAAGAGGCATGTCTCCTCCCTGCATATAGTTTTATAGGTGGGAACCAGTTTTTCTTTTGGGTATCCGTCTAAAACGGATAATTTTTCACTGAGCCTATCGTATCAATAATAATCATCGATTAAATAAATTATCACATGGGACACATGCAGATCTATTTTATCGTACCAATAATAATCATCTTGAGATATCACAGCTATCCTGATGAAAAATGTTACAGGATTTGGGAGGAAAAGAAGGAAACACCACTGTGGGTAATAATGGCGATAAGACTTGGGTTGACGTCAGCTGCCCCAGATGACGCCTTGCGCCTCGGCTGACCTGACAGCACCTGGCCAAACAGATCGGAACGCCGACCGAGGCACATTAACGTCCTGCTCAAGCTTGACCCTTCATGCCACGCCAACATCGTTGTCAGACGTTACCAGGAGTATGATCCTGCTCCCTGCAAGCGGGCACATCAGGCAACGGTAACCTTCACTATAAAAACCCTCTCGCTCCGAGAAACAGGGAGGGGGGAAAGAGGATAACAAAAAAACCCCTACGACTATCCACTGACTTGATCGTCGGAGGGGTCGGGCCGAGCTCTTCCGACCCGACCTGTGTGCAGGTGAGAAGACGAAGGGCCCTCATACGACGCTCCGGCCAGGAGTCCCGTCTTGGAGAAGATAACGGCCCCGTCCTCGATCGCACCCAGCAAAGCTGGCCACCTCAGCAGACTCCCGGGTTCCCCTAGGAACATCCTCACTCATTCGGACCCGAACCAAGCCGTGTTGACCCCGAGGCCAAGGCTTAAAGTTGTTGACACTAACATTTTGGCACTAGAAGGAGGGCCCGAATATCGCGGGATCGGCAAGTTGACTCAAACGAACCCGTCGCTACGGGCTCACACTCGATCGAGACTCTGGGAGAACATCCCCCGCTTGGGGAACCTCAAGTTGAACTCTCCGCCACCACGTCAGAGCGCTATTGGCGGACGGGCTTGTCGCCGCCCGGAGGTCACCCTGCCGGCCCGTCGCTTGTGTCGTCCGAGGCCTTTCAGGACCTCACTCACCAAATCCGAGCTCTTACGGGTATGGTACAAACCATCATCCCGCTCGTCTCTCATTCGGCACACCCGCCTGCAGTCCAACCACTACGGCAACAGGACCTGCTCGTTCGGGCTTACACGCCTCCTTCTCAGCTCCCTGCTTCGTCGCGGGCCCGATCGGCCCCATTCGGGAACCGAGTAACAGCAAACCCGAGGGGCCACCCGGAACCTGAGGCGCTGTCTTCGGATTCAACGGACTCCCTACGAGCTCAGCTACACTTTGTTAATCAGCGACTCGACGAAGTTCAGGAGGAGGTTCGCAGGTTGAAGGGGGAGCTCGGGGCGAACACACCCTAGGGATCCCCGTTCGCACCCGAAATACAAGAACAAACAGTTCCCCTGAACTTCCGACTCCCCTCTCTAGACTCATATGACGGCACCACTGACCCAGCGGGCCACGTGGCCGCCTTCCGGGCCCAAATGGCGTTGTATGGGACCTCTGACGCTTTGATGTGGAGAGCGTTTCCCATGACTCTGAGAGGGCCAGCATGTGCGTGGTATGGCAGCCTGAAGACCGGGACGATCGCCTCCTCCAGCTTTTGAGTAAGGGTGACCGCCTCATTCCGGGCTAGGCGCGCCTCGGTTCAAGTCACCCTCAAGAGCGTCTGAAGCTCTTTATTTTGTTCCTCGGCCGCCTTCGCCTCAGACTTAAGGCCCAGGGCCTTCGCCTCCAGCGCCGAGGTATGCTGCTCGATCGTCGTTGCCTCATATTTGAGGCGCGACACCTCCGCCTCCAGCTCCGAGGCACGCTACTCGGACGCTGCGACTGCCTCCGGGGCCGCTCCCGCGCGGACCTCCTCAATCAACCTGCGCAGCTCAGCATTGCGGTCGCTCAAAATGCCGAGGGCCCGACCCGCATCACGCACGCGGTCCATCAACGTCGTGGTATAATGATAGCTCTGTAAGAAGAAGAGTCAGGACAAATACCGTTTGGGTATAAGTAGGGGCCCCGATGGTAAGACACTTACCCACAGCAACGACTTGGCAGACTTGCCAAGCAAAACCCTTGAGGGCATGGTGTACAGCTCCCGAGCCATGTCAGGATGAAGCCCACCTCGGGCGAACAAGGCCGCGACCTCTCCGTCGGCCCATACTCGGGTCCCGTGGGTCAGGCCCGCCCACCGGGCCACCAGCGGGTCGGAGGGTTGGCCCTCTGAAAGCTCACCCATCACACGAGCCTAGTAGGGCTCGTCCTGCGCTCCCGCAGGGAGGCGACATAGGTCGCGGATGGAAGGTTCCCGAGGTGCCTTCTCGGCCCCCTCGTTGCTCGGGCTGGCCTCGCCCCGACCAAGGCTCCGTCGCCGATCGCGCTCGCCCAGTTCAACAACGACCTCTCTTAGCCGAGTCACCGGCGGATCTGGTTTCTTCTAGACGATGGTCTTAGCCTTTTTCCGAGGACGAGCAGTCTCAACTTCTACCGGCGCTTCTTCCGAGCTGACCCTCGGCTCGGTCGGGTGGCGTGGCGATGCAGCTAACGAAGAACGCCCCCCATGCACAGCGGTGAGGTTCACCATCTCTGCATAAAAACACCGACATTAGTCAGAACGACGAAAACACAAATCCTTGGGAAAACCCTAACACTACCCACTACGGACATACCTCGAGGCGCCGGGCTAAGACCCGCCTCAACCAACCATACCTCGGGCATCTTTCGAATAACTCGGGAAGCTAGGAAAATCTCCTTAAGTCGTCGAAGGTCCCGGCGCTCCTCGTCATTCAGGGCCGGGGCGGTGTTGTCAATCACACGCACCGCCCACCGGAGCCCGAAGCCTCAGTCCTCCGAACGGCAAACTTAAAAGAAACGCCCCTTCTATCCCTTATTACTGGAAGGAGCCCCACTAACCCGAAAGCCCGGACGGGCTGACAGATAATAACCCCCCGACCCCTTAGAAAGACGGAAGCAGGAGAGGAAGGGGGATCGGGTCGGGGTAATATTGGCGTAGAAGCACTCTCCTAGGAACGCCACCAGATAGCGCCAGGAGTTCGGCGCCATTTGGGACGGGGAAATGCGCCACCACGAAATGCAAGAGTTGATGACTAGGTGCAGGGGTAGACGTAACCCGGCCTCGAGGGCGTCTAGGGTTAGGGCGAAACCCTTTGGGATAGGGTCGTACGCCCGTTGCCCTAGCTCAGGGGCAATAAACACAAATTCCTCTGGGATACCATAAGGACCCCGGAGGTAGCCGAGCGATGACTCACTCACGGTGGAGTCGAGGTCGTGCGGCCACATTAAGGCTTCGAATGCCCGAGCCGCTTTCTCGTCGGACGACGAGTTGGGGCTCGGTGGCAGTGTTTTCTCTCTGACATTACCGGAGGTGGAGGGCAAAGAAGACGAAGGCGAAGAGGAAGGGGAAACTATCCTTACCGACCTTTGGAAGGGGAAGTAGGACGACCGATTTGAACGAAGCAATATTGTCCGGGGAAGCAATTGGACGAGTGCAAGTAAGGAAACGTGCTGGAAGCCAACTGCACGATATTTATAGACAAAATCCCGCCAAAAGCGACCCTTCCTCTCCTGAAGCACGTCGCATCAGGCAGACCAAACATCACTTCGCCATAAATACGGCCTGACGTCGAAGCTGTTGGGCGCGCGACACAGATGCTGGAGCGTTGGTCTCCCCGCTCTCGAAAACCGGCGACCCCCTAAAGTGACTGTCCCTTCGACTCCTGCACAGGCGGGAAAGGACCTGCCCACCCACGTCCGCACGTCACTACTTTGCTGGTCCAAGACAAGTGGCTCCTCGGCTACCTGTTGCTCAAGACCACCACCTCTGCGCGGCTTGCCCGCCTGAGTCATGCTTCTCGGCTACCTGTTGCCCGAGACCACCTCTGCGCGGCCTGCCCGCCTGAGTCGTGCTTCTCGGTTACCTGTTGCCCGAGACCACCTCTGCGCGGCCTGCCCGCCTGAGTCGTGCTTCTCGGTTACCTGTTGCCCGAGACCACCTCTGCGCGGCCTGCCC